>JARQOC010000001.1:413898915-414103915 GCA_033576535.1 Allobates femoralis
ACCGATGACGCTTTTGACGTCATCACAGGTCCTGCACACCCGATCGGCTGCAGCTGGAGACGCCGAGGGAGCGCTGGAAGGTGAGAATAAACATTTGTTATGTTGGGGGGGACATGAGGGGGGACAGAAGGTGGGGGACAGGAGGTGGGGGACATGAGAGGGCACATGAGAGGGCACATGAGAGGGCACATGAGAGGCACATGAGGAGCGGACGAGGAGGGGGGGGACATGAGAGGGCACAGGAGGGGGGCACATGAGGAGCGGACAGGAGGGGGGGACATGAGAGGGCACATGAGAGGGCACAGGAGGGGGGCACATGAGAGGGCACAGGAGGGGGGCACATGAGAGGGCACAGGAGGGGGGCACATGAGAGGGCACAGGAGGGGGGCACATGAGAGGGCACAGCAGGGGACAGTAGGGAGAGAGTAGGGGGACAGTAGGGCAAAACAGGGGGGCCGCAGAGAGGCAGCAAGATGACAGGAGGGAGAGAGGAGGAGGAGCTACGTGACAGCCCAAACTGATCCTGCAAAAAGTAGGATTCGGATGCCTATTTGGCATCCGATTGCAGAGATCAGTTTGGATCCGATGCTGTCCGATTTATTTCGGACAGCATCGGATTTAAAGAAATCGTAATGTGAAAGTAGCCTTACCACCAGAACGCACCCGCCTCCGTCTTCCGCCCGCTCTCTTCTATGTCGCCGCCACGTACAGATTGAAACCAAGATGGCGGCCGGGAAGTATCACGAGAGTTCCCGGCCTCCATCTAGGTTTCGCCCTGTTCACAGTGGCGACATGCAAGATGGCGATGGAAGTAAGTATTTCGCCACCACTCTGCCCCCCCTGGCCTCCACTGACCACTCTGCCCCCCCCCCCCCCACCTCTGCTGACCACTCTGTCCCCCTTGATCTCCGCTGACCACTCTGCCCCCCTGGCCGCCACTGACCACTCTGCCCCACCCTTCCCTCCACTGACCACTCTGTCCCCCCACCCTCCGCTGACCACTCTGCCCTCCGCTGACCACTCTGCCCCCCCAGCCTCCGCTGATCACTCTGCCCCCCCCCCGTTCTCTGCTGACCACTCTGCCTTCCGTCCTCCGCTGATAAACTCTGCCCTCCATCCTCTGCTCACCACTCTGCCCTCCGTCCTCCGCTGACCACTCTGCCCTCCGTCCTCCGCTGACCACTGAGCCACCGAACAGTGCTGACCACTGAGCCACCGTGCAGTGCTGACCACTGAGCCACCGTACAGTGCTGACCACTGAGCCACCGTACAGTGTTGACCACTGAGCCACCGTACAGTGCTAACCACAGAGCCACCGTACAGTGCTGACCACTGAACCACCGTACAGTGCTGACCACTCAGCCACCGTATAGTGCTGACCACTGAGCCACCGTAGAGTGCTGACCACTGAGCCACCATATACAGTGCTAACCACTGAGCCACCATACACACTGCTAACCACTGAGCCACTGTACAGTGCTGACCACTGAGCCACCGTGCAGTGCTGACCACTGAGCCACCGTACAGTGCTGACCACTGAGCCACCGTACAGTGTTGACCACTCACCCACCGTACAGTGCTGACCACAGAGCCACCGTACAGTGCTGACCACTGAACCACCGTACAGTGCTGACCACTGAGCCACCGTATAGTGCTGACCACTGAGCCACCGTAGAGTGCTAACCACTGAGCCACCGTACAGTGCTAAACACTGAGCCAGCATACAGTGCTAACCACTGACCCACCATATACAGTGCTAACCACTGAGCCACCATATACAGTGCTAACCACTGAGCCACCATATACAGTGCCAACCACTGAGGCACCATACAGTGCTAATCACCGAGTCACCGTATACAGTGCTAACCACTGAGTCACATTACTGCTCTAATTATTGAGCCATCATATACAGTGCCAACCACTGAGCCACCATATACAGTGCTAACAACTGAGTCACCGTATACAGTGCTAATCACTGAGTCACATTACTGCTCTAATTATTGAGCCACCATATACAGTGCCAACCATTGAGCCACCATAGAGTGCTAACCACTGAGGCTGTTTACAGTGCTAACTATTGAGCCAGTGTATACTGTGCTAACCACTGAGACCCTGTATACTCTGCTAACCACTCAGCCGCCGTATACTCTGCTAACCACTGAGCCGCATAAAGTCTGCTAACCACTGAGTTGCTGTAAACTCTGCTAAGCACAGTGCTGCGGGCAGGAGAGGGCCGGGGGACAGCGGGCGGGTGCGGCCAGGAAGGCCCCCCCGCCCCTACTGCCCGCACCCGGCCGCTGTTCCCCGACCCCCTCCTGCACGCACCCGGCCGCTCTTTCTCGGCCACCTCCTGCCTACACATGGCCGTTGTTCCCCTGCCCCCTTCTGCCCGCTGTTCCCCGGACCCCTCCTGCCCGCACATGGCCGCTGTCCCCCTGACCCCCTCCTGCCGCACCCGATTGCTGTCTCCCTGCCTCCCTCCTGCCCGCATCCGGCCACTGTCCCCCGGCCCCCTCCTGCACGCACCTGGCCGCTCTTCCTCAGCCTCCTCCTGCCCACACATGGCTGTTATTCCACCAGCCTCCTTCTGCCCGCTGTTCCCCGGCTTGCTCCTGAACGCTCCCGGCCACTGTCCCCCAGCCCCCCTGACTGCACCCACCTGCTGTCTCTTCCTGGACTCCCGCACTGCTGCACACTGGCACCGCTGCACACCGGTACTGCTGTATGTATTCTATCTACTATATAATTGCCGTAGGCACTTCCGTGTCGGACCCCGCAAAAGACCGTGCCTTTGTCACTCTGTGACGTCACCACGTGCGACCCCTCGCCGCTGTCAGCACACACCCCCAACCCCTGTCACCACACCCCCCCCATATGTCCTCACCCCCCCCATATGTCCGCACACCCCTGCTCCGATCCCGCTCCGGAGCCGCTGCTGTCAGCACATGCTGACACAGTGCTCCGGAGCCTCTCCTGTAACCACGCTCCCTGCTGTCCACACCCCCCCCCCCCCCCCCCGCTGTCACCACACACCCCCCATATGTCCGCATACCATATGTCCGCCAAAATCGCGGCAGATGCGGTGAAAAAAACCGCATCTGCCGCGATTGCCGCATAACCGCTGCACTTGCGGCGCGGTTGCGGTAATCCACATAGAAAGTATAGGGGGACTTGCGGCAGGTGCGGCAAGTGCGGTTTTGCACTTGCGGCAGGTGCGGCCGCGAAAAAAACCGCGGTCAGCCGTGGTTTTATTTCGCGGCTGCACCTGCCGCAAGTGCAAAACCGCACTTGCCGCACCTGCCGCAAGTCCCCCTATACTTTATATGGATATTATTTGAAAATGTTAAAAAAAATTTTAAAATATTCTAGACACCCGATGCATTTGCATCGGGCTCACAGCTAGTTATATATAACAGCACAAATAATACTTTACGGTTTTTGATGCAAAAAGTCCTGAAACATACAGAGTCCAGCTATATGATGAATCCAGAAAAAAAGGAGTCAGGCAGCACTCAAATTATGATTCAAAAAGAGGCTTTAATGAGCCTGTAAAAGTGGCACAAGGTTTCGTTTCGAGGAATGCACCTTTCTCAGGTACTTGAATCATAATATATATATATATATATATAAAATTCTCTGCAGCACTCAGCTACTGTCCGCCCACTTAGTAGTGGGATTGGGAGGACAAGGAGGATAGGGATGTCAGCGTTAGGGCTCATCAGACCTGCAGTCACTTTGTCGCAGTTGATGAACAAACAGACATTGGCCAATGTATGTACTAAGAACTTCAGAAATAAAAAAATAAGAATTTAAAGTTTTTTGAACAAAAACATAAGTTTTTAAACTTCTTTCTCATATATATACTGCTTGTTAGCATATGTACATCATTGGTAGTAGCTGAGTGCTGCAGAGAATTTTTTTGTAGTTGTTTGACCCAGCGTCCCTGCTGGCACCAGTTGACATCAGGTCTGTGAGTGCTGTGCAAGTTTGTTTTCTCTTTTTCTGATATATATGTATATATATTAACCCCCACATGGCGCAGTGATTTTTCGTTTTTCATTTTCGCTTTATGCTCCCTGCTTCCAAGAGCCATAACATTTTTATTTTTCCATCAATATAGACATATGATGCCTTGTTTTTTTGCGGGACAAGTTGTACTTTCAGATGCAACCATTTATTTTACCATACAGTGTACAGGAAAATGGGAGAAAACTTCCAAGTGAAGTGAAATTACAAAAAATTTGCAATTACACGTTTGTTATTTTGGGTTTTTTAGTCACTAGGTGGTTCACTATATGGTAAAACTGACATGACTGTGTGATGCTTCAGGTCGATACGAGTTCATTTATACCAAACATGTATACTTTTACTGGTATCTAAGTGGTGAAAACAAATTCAGAAGTTTGAAAAAAAAAAGAA
This sequence comes from Allobates femoralis, assembly GCA_033576535.1. Classification (NCBI taxonomy): domain Eukaryota; kingdom Metazoa; phylum Chordata; class Amphibia; order Anura; family Aromobatidae; genus Allobates; species Allobates femoralis. The sequence continues at coordinate 413,903,335 of JARQOC010000001.1, forward strand.
AAAAAAAAAAAGGATCGCCCTTTTCGCACCATGTTCTGTGACCCGTAGCGTTCTCATTTTTTGGGATCTGGGGCTATGTGATAGTTTAATTTTTGCGTCTTGAGCTGATGTTTCGGATAATACAATTTTTGGGTGGATGCGCTGTTTTGATCGCCTGTTGCATTTTATAGCAATGTTGCGGCGACCAAAAAAAAGAGAATTTTGTTTACTTACCGTAAATTCTTTTTCTTATAGCTCCTATTGGGAGACCCAGACATTGGGTGTATAGCTTCCGACCTCCGGAGGACACACAAGGCATTACACCTAAAAGTGTAACTCCTCCCCTACTGCCTATACACCCCCTCCCGGGAGAATCCCATCAGTTCGGTGCACAAGCAGAAAGGAGGAAAGACCACCCGCGCCCAGACCAACAGGACTGGGAAATAACAAACGGCCAACAGGGCCAACACGCGAGGTGAAAAACGACACCAGGCACTAGCAGAGAACAAAGCCCCAAAAAGGCACAGGATGGGAGCTGGGTCTCCCAATAGGAGCTATAAGAAAAAGAATTTACGGTAAGTAAACAAAATTCTCTTTTTCTTTTGCGCTCCATTGGGAGACACAGACATTGGGATGTTCAAAAGCTATCCCAGGGCGGGAAAAAAAACCAAAAGCAGGCCCATCATAAATGAGCAACCGCTGCCTGAAGGATCCGCCTGCCCACATTGGCATCAGCCGATGCCAAAGCATGGACTTGATAATGCTTAGTAAAGGTGTGAAGACTAGACCATGTGGCCGCCTGACACACCTGAAGAGCTGAGGCTTGATGACGCAAAGCCCACGAGGCCCCCAAAGCCCTTGTGGAATGAGCCTTAATACCAGTAGGTACAGGCAAACCAGAGGAAACATAAGCCTCCCGAATAGGAGTCTTGATCCACCTAGCCAAGGAAGACTTGGAGGCTGGCTCACCCTTCTTCTGACCCCCAGTCAGAACGAACAGCGCATCCGAATGGCGAAATGATGCCGTTCGGGACACGTAAATCCTGAGAGCCCTGACCAGATCCAAAGTATGGAGAGCCTTCTCATACTGGTGAACCGGATGCGGGCAAAAAGATGGCAGGATAATGTCCTGATTCAGATGGAAAGGGGAGAGCACCTTAGGCAAAAACTCCGCCACAGGCCGAAGCACCACCTTATCCTGGTGAAACACCAGAAAAGGCGACCGACATGACAAAGCGGCCAACTCTGAAACTCTCCGCAGAGAAGTGATGGCAACTAAAAAGGCAACCTTTTGTGAAAGCCTGGAAAGTGAAACCTCCTTAAGAGGCTCAAAAGGCGGCTTCTGCAACGCCGCAAGGACCAAGTTAAGGTCCCATGGGTCCAAAGGACGTCTGTAGGGAGGAATGATGTGACTCGCCCCCTGAACAAACGTCCTCACTTGAGGAAGCGTAGCCAGACGCTTATCAAAAAGGACCGACAGGGCCGATATCTGTCCCTTGATGGAAATAAGAGCCAAACCCTTATCCAAACCCGACTGGAGGAAAGCCAGAAGAGTCGACAGAGAGAAAGGCCAGGGAGAATTGCCGTGAACACGGCACCAGGAGAAGAAAATCTTCCATACTCTGCGGTAGATCCCTGCAGAAACCGGTTTCCTGGCCTGTCTCATGGTAGCTATGACGTTAGAGGAGAAACCACGGGACGTCAACAACCAGACCTCAAGCGCCACAAAGTCAGGCTCAGGGCCGAGGAATTGTGGCGAAAGAAGGGACCCTGAGACAAGAGATCCGGCCGATCCGGGAGCCTCCATGGATCCCCCACCGACAATCTCAACAGGTCCGGGTACCAAGCCCTCCTGGGCCAGTCCGGGGCGATGAGAAGGGCTCGCCTGCATTCCGCCCCGAGCTTCCGCAGAACCCTGGGCAACAAGGCCAATGGGGGAAAGATATATGGAAGACGAAAGCGGGACCAATCCTGGACCAGAGCATCCGTCCCCACTGCCAGACTGTCTCGGGCGCGAGACATGAAGGCTGGGACCTGCCGATTCTGCCTGGACGCCATCAGGTCCACGTCTGGAGTTCCCCAAGCGGTGCAGATGTGCTGGAACACCTCTGTGTGTAGAGCCCATTCTCCCTCGTCCATTCCTTGCCGGCTTAGGTAGTCGGCCTCCCATTGTCCACTCCGGGGATGTGGACAGCCGAGATGGACACGTCGTTGTCTTCCACCCACCGAAGGATGGGTTGGACCTCCGCAAGCGCCTGACGGCTGCGAGTGCCTCCCTGGCGGTCTATGTAGGCGACCGCAGTCGCGTTGTCGGATTGGATCCGAATTGGATTCCCCGACAGAAACTTCTGGAAGGCCAGGAGCGCCAAGTAGACGGCACGAATCTCCAGGACGTTGATCTATAAGGTAGACTCCTGTGACGTCCAGGTGCCCTGAGCCCTGTGATGCAGGAACACCGCACCCCAGCCCAGAAGGCTGGCATCCGTCGTGACCACCAACCAAGAGTTGGGAAGAAACGACCTGCCTTGGGACATCGACCTGGGCACCATCCACCATCGAAGAGACTCCTTCGTTGCAGAAGAAAGGGCAATGCACCGATCTAGAGAGGACGGATTCTTGTCCCATCCGCGCAGGATCTGCAGTTGAAGCGGACGCAGATGAAATTGCGCAAAAGGGACCGTCTCGATGGTCGCCACCAACTTCCCCAGGACGATCATAAGACGTCTGATGGGAACCAAGTCCGCCTGCAAAAGGAACCGGACCTCCTCCACAATCGAGGACTGCTTGTCGAGGGGAAGGATCACCAGAGCCGGGACAGTGTGGAACTCCATTCCCAGATACAAGATCGTCTGCGTCGAGACGAGTACCGACTTCGGGGAGTTTACTATCCAACCGAATGTCCGGAGAGTGTTCAAAGTGGCCGTAAGACTCAACTGACACTGTTCCGCAGACGAGGCTCTGATCAACAGGTCGTCCAGGTACGGAGTGACCGCGTGCCCCTGCAAATGCAGCACTGCCACCATAGCCGACATCACCTTGGTGAAGATCCTCGGAGCCGAGGAGAGGCCGAAGGGCAACGCCACAAACTGGAAGTGGTCCTCTCCCACAGCAAACCGCAGCCATCGCTGGTGAGTAGGAGCAATGGGGATGTGGAGGTAAGCATCCTTCACGTCCACCAAAGCCAGGAAGTCCCCCTGAGACAGGGACACTACCACCGAGCGTAAGGACTCCATCCTGAAGGGCCTGACTCTCACATGTCTGTTGAGGAGCTTGAGGTCCAACACCGGTCGAACTGACCCGTCCTTTTTCGGGACCGTGAAGAGGTTGGAATAAAACCCCCGAAACCATTCCTCCGACGGGACCGGGACCACCACCCCGCTTTGCAGCAGGGTGTCCAGCGCCCACTGAAAAGCCGCCGCCTTTGCCGGAGGTGGCGAAGAGAGGCAGAACCGAGTCGGAGGCCTCGACTCTAGTTCGATCCTGTAGCCATGAGAGACCACGTCCACCACCCACCGGTCCTGGATACGATCCTGCCAGATGCTTCCAAAACGGGAGAGCCTGCCACCAATCTTGGACGCTCCCGGAAGAGGCGAAGAGTCAGGAGGAGGCAGGCTTGGTGGCTGAGGGGCCGGCAGATTTCTTCTGCTGGGCCTTAGGCTTCCATGACCTATGGGATCTCTGGTCCTTGTCCGGACGGGAGGAGGTTGAAGAGGATGAGGCCGATTTGGAGGAGGGACGAAAGGAGCGAAATCTAGCATGCAGCTGACGCTGACCGGTCTTCTGCACCTTAGATTGCGGCAAGGAGGTGGATTTTTCACCCGTAGACTCCTTGATGAGGTCGTCAAGACGTTCCCCAAAAAGTCTATCTCCCGAAAGCGGGAGGCCCTGGAGGAACTTCTTAGACGTAGCGTCCGCCTTCCAGTCACGCAGCCACAACATCCGTCGGGCTGCCAGCGAATTAGCCGAAGCCACCGCGGATCGACTAGCAGATTCCATGATTGCGGACCTAGCATAGGCCGTAAATGCCTTAGCCTGAGACGTCAGGACCGCCACCTCAGGAATCCCCGAAGAAACTCCAGGGATCTCCGAGAGACAAGCTGACACCGCCTGAAGGGCCCACACAGCTGCGAAAGCTGGAGCAAAAGAGGCACCTGTGGCCTCAAAAATGGACTTCTGCAGAAGCTCAATCTGCCTGTCCGTGGGATCCTTGAGAGAGGACCCGTCCGCCACCGACATCACGGTGTTGGCAGACAACCGAGAAACCAGAGGATCCACTCTCAGGGAAACAGACCAGCCCTTGACTACATCTGGTGGGAAAGGATAACGGGAATCCTTCTGCTTCCTAGCAAATCGCTTGTCAGGACAGGCCCGGGGGGTCTGAACCGTAGAGCGGAAGTTAGAATGATCTAGGAAGGATCCCCTGGACCTGGCCAGGGGGACAAAGTGATTAAGTTCCTCTGACACGGAAGTATCCACCGGCAGCGCAGGCGCCGTCAAATCCAACACCGTATTGATAGAAGACACTAAGTCGTCCACCAAAGAACCCTCGTCCTAGTCCTCGTCAGGAGCCCGGACGGAGTCCAAGTCCTCCTCCCCCTCCAACAGTGAGCCCGCAGCTCGGGAACCCGCCTGCGAGGGCGCAGGGGAAACCGCCCGGCGTGGCCATTTAGGAGGTCGCGGGGACGGTTCCGAGAGGCCAGAATTGTCGCCAGAGTCCAACCCCTAATCGGGGAAGAACCACTCCGACGCCTACGACGAGTGGCGGAGGACCCAGGGGAACCTTCCCATCCACCTGACAGGGGACTCCTGTAAGGCTCTGGTCATAGCAGCCATAGACTGAGACACAGAGTCAGAAATAGACTGAGCAAAAACAGCCGTCCAAGGCGGAGGTACTGTTGGATCCACCGGGCCCGTCGGAGATGTCAACGACCCAGAACTGGGGGGTGGCTCGTGGACCAAGGCAGTTACTTGGATCACATTAGCCGGCGAAATATCAGCCTCCTGCGGGGCACAAGCCGAGCAATGAGGGAAAGAGGATCCAGCAGGCAGCTGAGCCTTACATGCTGTGCAAGCATGATAACGTGTCTGCACCCTGGGAGCTTTGTTCCTGGAGCTAGACATAATGGCTCCACAGTGTATCCAATGATAGATCTCAAAGGAAGGGAATTGGGGTGTAACTGCAGAGAAAAGGGGGGATAATGGAGCACCACCAGAGACTGGGGTGACCTACCGGACCTTGTGTGCCCTCCAGAGACGCTCAGACCCTGCAGCCAGCAGCAAAGTGCAGGGACAAGAAGCCCCCAAGATGGCCGATGGAGCTGAGAGGGAGTGCCCGGGAGTGTCCCCAAAAGCGCGCGAATCTGGAGGGCAGGCCCTTTCCCCACTGCAGAAACGCCCCCTAAGCTGCAAGGCAGCCTTTCCCATAGGGGACCAGGGCTCGGCCTGCCGCGGCCGGCCTCCCAAAGGGGCGGGCACAAGCCTCACATGAGGACGAGGTGCGGCTCCACCCCATGAAGCCCCGGCGCGGCTCCAGAGAGACTAGGCCGCAAGCCGGGGCCTAAATTTATCACCGCGGCCGCCTGCCAGCAGGGGGCCAGCGCAGTGCACCCGCGAAAATCGCGGGAGTGACTGGCCAGGATCCCAGGAGGCCGGGGGAGATAGTGCTCCACTCCCAGCCGGCCTAATACAGCTGCAGAGGCATCCCAGACCCACACTGAGTACCTCATTGGTGGTGCAGGGTCCGGACCCAGTGGATCCCTCACGTAGGCCAGCAGACACCCAGGGAGCCGTGGACTGTGTGGATGAGCCCAGAAGAGGGGGGCCAGGGGGATCCCACTTCCCCAGAGCCCCTAAGGGATGGGGAAGGATACACAGCATGAGGGCTCCAGCCCGTTGTACCCCAAGGGTACCTCAACCGCCTCTGCCCTGGGGAAGAGGAAGGAGACATGCTGGGGATCAAAAGATCCTCTTTGCTTTCATCCGACACTAAGTAGTGAGAGAGCATGAGTGTAGAGTGTGCCTCCTTCAACACAAAGCAAAGAACTGATGGGATTCTCCCGGGAGGGGGTGTATAGGCAGTAGGGGAGGAGTTACAGTTGTAGGTGTAATGCCTTGTGTGTCCTCCGGAGGTCGGAAGCTATACACCCAATGTCTGGGTCTCCCAATGGAGCGCAAAAGAAAATGTAATTTTGGAGTTTGGACCTGTTTTTCTGTTACGCAATTTTTGGCTCTCAATTGATTTTATATCTTGATAGATCGGGTGTTTCTAAACGTCTGCGTTGGAAAAGGACACTTAAGGTTGAGATTTTTGGTCTTTGCTGGAGTTCGGAGCTTATATATATATATATATATATATATATATATATATATATATATATATATATATATATATAAAAATTCTCTGCAGCACTCAGCTACTGTCCGCCCACTTAGTAGTGGGATTGGGAGGACAAAAAGGGCAGGGATGTCAGCCTTAGGGCTCATCAGACCTGCAGTCACTTTGTCGCAGTTGATGAACAAACAGACATTGGCCAATGTATGTACTAAGAACCTCAGAAATAAAAAAAATAAGAATTTAGAGTCTTCTGAAGTTCGGAGCTTAATCTCCAAGTAGTTAAAGACAGGGCTCCTGAGTTCTGGGTGTTGAAAGGGGCCTTGGGATAGGAGGTCTGGTTGCCTAGGGGGTGGCCAGGGCGCGTCGCCGAGGAGCTGTACGAGCTCTGCGAACCATGCCAGTTGTGGCCAGTCTGGGGCGGTGAGAACTACTTGAGCCTCTTTCGCCTTGATATTGTGGGCTAGAGATCTACAGGGGTTGGGACTGGTGCCGAGGGAGGACCAGGGAATCCACTTTTAGGGCAAGCTGGTCTCGGGACCTGAGCACGGTTGCCAACTGAAGGTCAGGGCGACTAATTGGAAGTGGCGTTTTTGTACCGCGAACCGCAGGTATTTTAGGCAGGGTTTGGAAGGTAGTTAGGAATTCTCGCTTCTTCTAAAGACATGATTAATGAGTGAAGGGATTCCGTGTTGAACTGTCGGACCTTTATAAGCTTGTTAAGAAATAGAAGGTTTAGGACGAACAAGTTTGAGTAGTAACCCTTAAGCTGTTCGATTTCTGGTACTGGTTTAATGACCCCAGTGTGAGTAGTCATTTGATAGCCTCGAAGAACGGTTAAGCGTCTGCATTCGGGAGTTGCAAAAAGAGAAAATGATTGGGGTCAAGATGCAAGCTTTATTTTGTAGCTTGATGAGACCTGTTCTCTGACGTAATTGTCATGCGCGGCAGCGGGCCACGAGTGGCGCAAGAACTGGAGATGTCCACCTGGAATGTTGGTGTCGGCCGGTTGGGGGTCGTGTGTTGGACCTTTGTGGTGTTGTGCCCTTAGAGTGTTTGTTCAAGGCAACTTTTCCAGGTTTGGTTGGTCTTGAACAAGAGCGGGGGGCTGTTGGGCCCGCGGGTAGACCGATCGATGTTTGCGTCAATCGTTGAGGTGGGCCACCTCGGAATTCCGATGCTGTGCTTGAGAGCGTGAATGTGACTTTGGGCGGCGAAGAAGGCCGCTTGAACATTCATTGGGGGGGGGGAACTTGCTTTCCCTCGTGGTCTCAGAGGTGAGCTGGTCGAGCTTTTTTGCTGAATAGGCGACCTCATTGGTAGGATAACTTATGGGTATATTTTTTATGTTGAGTCTGCATGTCTTCCCTGAGTCAGAGGGTTTGACGCATAGGAGAAGCATTTGCTGCTGCTAGTGCGGCGCAGTTGTCTGCGTCTATGGACGCAAGCAGGAAGTACTTCTGTGCTTTGTAGGCGGTTCGGGCAGGTCGGCTGAGTCCTGAGGGAAGGGCTGCTTTTGAGGTTCCAGACATTGAGCAAGGTAGATTGTCAAGTTGATTAAGCAGTGATCATTGCCCCAGGTATATTGTGAATCAACTTAATTTATACCACGTACACTGTAGATTGGCTTCGTCTGGATTCAAACCTGAGTTTTGGGGTTTCACTGTCATTGCCTTTACCGCAGTGCCACACTCACACTGCCCTGGCTGATTTTTCTTGAGAGAGTTCAAAAGTACCCTCTTAAATAATGCCTGCATTAGTCCACTCAGCCACACCGTCTATATTGAAAGAGGAGGGTGATAGTGGTGTTGGTTGGGGGGCCTTGGCCGCCCAAGTGATGGTAAGAGACTGCATTAATTGTGGCTAATGAGTCTGACTGCGCCAGTGATCGAGCCCGCGCAGGGGTGATACTGGGTGCTGCGTCGGTGGTAGGCTCCACAGGGAGTTGGGAGTCACTATTTAGGTAGGGTTGCGTGTCCTCATGGGAGGGCAGTTCGGCAGCTGGTAATTAATGCGTTGCCCCCTTATGTTTGCATTGTTTGGGATCTGTTATAGTGTCCCAAATTAAAAGCAGAGTTGTACTGCAGCGTATTATTAAATGATTGGTGGGGGAATACGACTGGGAGAAGCGTCTGATAATGGCGATTTTTTTTTTTTTTTTTAAATAAGTCGTAAGCCCCCTTTGTCTTGCCCAGATGCTGGGCAGATGAGCTTTGGCACTAGGGAAGAATGAAGACAGGTCTCTGTGATGTCTGTTTCCTGTGGGCTAGTGTGTATAGAGATTTTTACTATTCTCCCCTCTCCTTTGTGGGGGGTTGCCTGACTGCCCCACCTATAATCCTTTGTGTGTTTTGTTATAAATTTGCGCCGTTTTTGGGGCATGGCTTGTCTAATTGCCCCTGTGATGTGACTTGTGCATGGGGGTGTGCAGTAGTGCGCATCCATAGGGGGGTGGTGGCCATTGCCTCACGTCATATGAGGTGGGTGTGAAGCGAGGCCGGTAACGCGGCCGTGATTGGTAGCCCCAGCTGCCCATCGTAGGCAAGGCGGGGCTTAGATTGAATGCACAGGCCCCGGTGTGCAGAGAGGCCTGCGATATTAGTGGGGTTGTGCTGCCTTTGCTAAGTCCCCCTTTTTTCGGTGCTCCATGATGCCTGCCCCAGGTCCTGCTGCCTATTATGGCTGGGCGGAGAGTGTTGCCGATGACGTGCTGCGAGTCATGAGGGGTGCGTGTTGTGCCGCAGGTGATGCGGCTGTGATTGGCTCGCGTCAGGGGGGGTTTTGGGCAGAGGCGCAGTGATGCGGCCACGTGTGATTGGTGGCGGCGGGAGCAGCAAGATGGCCCAGACCGGGGCCTCGATTAACGGGGACCCCGGGTGAGGTGGAGGGGTACGCGATACCCACGGGTGTAGCGTGGCTGTGTGGCATCCGAGGCCCCATGGCATGGGCGCACACCGTGCACTTACTGGTGATGCGCGTCCTGGCTTTTAGAGCCGCCGCGGCCCGGGTGGGCGCCAAATATGCTTCCATGGGCACCGAGTCTGGTTGTCCTGTGCCTAACTGTGGCGGAGGCTGTTAATTGAGCCATGTGTTAGGCTGCTTTCACATAACGATTTTCGCATTTCCGATGCTGTCCGAAAAAAATCGGACAGCATCGGACCGATTTTCGGACCCCATGTATCCCTATGGGGATCGGACCGAATCGGATGTGCACTAAATGCCATCCGATTTGGTCCGATCCGATTCTGTCCGATTTTATTATCGGTGCTAAAATCGGAGCCTGCTCCGATTTTAGCACCGAAAATAAAATCTGACAGATTCGGATCGGACCAAATCGGATGGCATTTAGTGCACATCCGATTAGGTCCGATCCCTATAACATGGGGCCCTATGGAGAAGGGTCCGAGGAAACATCTATGTCTCCTCGGACCCCGTTTTACTGTACTGAGCATGCTCAGTACAGTAAAACTGCTCCTAACTAGGAGCACAAGTGTTAAAAAAAAAAAATAAAGTTTATTCTCACCTCTCCCCGAGCCCCCGCCGTCTTCCGCCATCTTCCTCTAGGTTCCCGGTGGCTCTCGCAGGCTGCCGGTGTCAGCAGAGGTGTACCTCTGCTGTTCAGGACCTGCGGTGATGTCACAGTCACGTGACCGCGGCTTCACCATGGTGAACCCGCGGTCACGTGACTGTGACATCATCGCAGGTCCTGTGTACAGCAGAGGTACACCTCTGCTGACACCGGCAGCCTGCGAGAGCCACCGGGAACCTAGAGGAAGATGGCGGAAGACGGCGGGGGCTCGGGGAGAGGTGAGAATAAACTTTTTTTTTTTTTTTTTCTTTTTTTGCAGCCCGGTGCCGATTTTATGCCGGAATCGGGTGCCTATTTGGCACCCGATTCCAGGCATCAGAAGGGAGCCGATGCTGTCCGATTTATATCGGACAGCATCGGCTCCCTGAAAATCGGTATGTGAAAGTAGCCTTAGTCTTGGCTGTCTGCTTGTCTTGTCTGGAGGGGCTCTGCTTTAATTGTCATTTTCCTCAATCGCCTGCTCCTTGATGGAGGAGGTGAGAGCATGGAAGCATGAATGTTCTCAATCGCCTGCTCCTTGATGGAGGAGGTGAGAGCATGGAAGCATGAATGTTCTCAATCGCCTGCTCCTTGATGGAGTAGGTGAGAGAATTGGAGCCTGGAGGTTCTCAATCGCCTGCTCTTTGATGGAGGAGGTGAGAGCATGGAAGCATGAATGTTCTCAATCGCCTGCTCCTTTATGGAGGAGGTGAGAGCATGGAAGCATGAATGTTCTCAATCGCCTGCTCCTTGATGGAGGAGGTGAGAGAATTGGAGCCTGGAGGTTCTCAATCGCCTGCTCTTTGATGGAGGAGGTGAGAGCATGGAAGCATGAATGTTCTCAATCGCCTGCTCCTTGATGGAGTAGGTGAGAGAATGGGAGCCTGGAGGTTCTCAATCGCCTGCTCCTTGATGGAGGAGGTGAGAGCATGGAAGCATGAATGTTCTCAATCGCCTGCTTCTTCAGTATGTGCTGCTTTGGGGTCCACCATGCTCTTAGGAAAGCGGCACCCAAAATAAGTAATCAAATGGTAAAAATAAGAGGTAAAAACTAAGAATAAAAGTGATAAATGTGGTCTGAGCTACAGACTGCATGTGCCTCCTGCAACACTAAGCTAAAACTCAATATCTACGCCTAAGTATGGGTGTATACTGCAGGAAGGAGGGCTTAATTTTAATCTCTACTTAGTGTCTCCTCCTAGAGGCAGAAAAGCATACACCCATGGTCCTGTGTCCCCCAATGATGCGAAGGAGAAATAATAATTTAACTCACTCTCCGTCACTTCTTGCTCCCAGTACTTCGCGCCTTCCTTTGTGCGATGTCTTCTGTCATCCAATCATGAGACCGGGGTTAACGGTGATGACGTCTCTGTGCTGTACTGGTCACATGATCGAATGGCGGGCACCAATAGAAGACATCGCATAGAGGTAGACACGAAGTTCTGGGAGCAGGAAGCAATGGAGGGTGAGTTCAATTGTTTATTATTTTTGTGCTTGCGCTAGGATGGGGGGCACATAGCGTAACCGGGAGGGAAAGCCATATAGAGGATGGGGGCCATATACATGATGGGGGATCATATACAGGATAGACCATGTAACAGGCTGTGGGAACCATGTAACATAGAGACCATATATAGGATGGTAGGATGGGGATGATATACCAGCATGGGAGCTATATCGATTATGAGGGGGTGCTATATCCAAGCCTGGGGGATGACATACCAGGATGGGCGATCATATATTACCTGAAAGGGGCCCAGTATAGGGACATTAACCACATAAATGTAAGCAGCAGAACCGCCCCATAATAGTGCATTATAACCACATTTTCTGCTTAATTTTTTTTCCTTACTTTCCTCCTCTAAAATCTGGGTGCGTCTAATAGTACACAAAAGAAGATTTTTCTGTACTCACCATAAAATTTCTTTCTCTGAGCCATCATTGGGGGACACAGGATACCATGGGTGTATGCTTTGATGCCACTAGGAGGCACACTAGGCTAATGAAAAAATTTAAAGAGTTAACTCTTCCTCAACAGCATACACCTCCCCCCCCCCCCCCCTCCTTCAGGCTAGGGTGTGCCTGATCAGTTTGTGCATAAAACAGTAGGAAAAGCAATCTGAGCCCTTGGTATACTGGCTCAAAAGACAATATGAAATAAGGGCGGGGGCTGCGTCCCCCAAAGATGGCTCAGAAAAAGAGATTTTACGGTGAGTACACAAAAATCTTCTTTTCTTTATTGCCTCATTGGGGGACACATGATACCATGGGACGTCCCAAAGCAGTCCCCAATGGTGGGAAGAAAAAGACCAGAGAATAAGATGAGGGGTCAATCTTCGGGAATTAAATGTCCACTGATGTTGTAAAGAAATGATAATCTGGGTCTGAATGAAAGAGAATACTGAAAACTGTAGGACCTAGAAGAGACCTCAATGCAATCGAGGAAAAAAGAAACGAAGCTGAAAAGAAAAAATAATCCCAGGTAGGATTGCTCCTAAACGTATAGCCACCATCTGGAGTTGAGAAAACATCCTGATTTCTTGGTCCTTAGGAAGGAGACTCCATATGATCACAAATAAAAACAGAACTGTACCCAACAGGGGGACAAAAGGAGATAATTTAGGACCGGAAGGTGCTACACATTCGTAGGGCTGCATCGGAAATTCACAGAGGTGAAGAATCTAGGAGACCCATCCTGATGAGAATGTAAAAGCTCAACATGTAGTGCTCTACCTGACATAGAGCAGAGAAGTCAGCTCCGCAAGTCAAAAAACGTACTTCTTGTGGAGAAGAAAGAAGCAGGGCACCTGTGGAGTCCTGAGTGGTGGGATATTGGAGAAAAAAAAGACTGAAGTAACTGGAAGAAAAAACCCCTGGACCCTGCCTAACCGAGCGGGTTAGCCCATCGGAACCCAAGTAGACCAAATCTGTAGATAAAACAGGCAGGCTGTCTCAAGACCAGGTGATGCGAGCCTGCAGCTTCAACATCACTCTTCTAGAAAAAACTGAATAAAGTAGGCACTCATGAGTCATGCCCAAAAAATGTAGAAACGTGTCAAAGTCTTGGCCCGACAGAGGGCAGTTCCCCATGCCTCCAGAATCGCGATAGGAAAAGGGTAATTGAGTCTGTACACTAATCTGGCAAGGAGAAAGGCTACGATAGTGGTACAGTGGAGAAACCTAGGGACAAAAGGTGCCGTCTGACAGGAAAACAACTGGGGAGTTCCAGGAGAATCGAACGATCCTGCTGAGGTCTGAAACGATTAGTAACTGTAGAACCAATGGGAAAAATAGACACCCAAGCGCTAAACCTTGCTTTCTTTTGTGAGAAAGACTAGATCTATGATCAATGACACTGAATTGGTGCCACCAGCCGAAATAAGCAGTATCAGGGTTGAGCCTATGCAATGTAGTAATCTGTTAGAGAGGGAAGGTAAATCACCAACCACAACCGGGAGCTTATGCCCCGACAACATCCCAGTCGGATGAGGATAACCACCTAGGATATGTAGTTGGAGATCTAGCTCCTAGGTCTGTTCCTGGGCTGGTGTTGATAGCCATAGAGCTGTCTTGTCTGATGCCAGGCAGAGGGTTCTGTCATCACAGGAGTGTGGGTGAGAGAAGCGAGAAAGAAGGTCTGACGTACCACACGGCAGGAAAAGACCTGGAACCGGCTCAGCCAGAGGAAGAAACTCTATTGCCTCGTGTGTGTGCGCAACGGGGCCGTTGGGGACATTGCCATCCATATCTCTGTTGCAACTTTGAAGAGAAAAGAAATGCATGAAGAGACTTCGCATCTGGAAGTAGGTGATCCTCTCTCCAATTGAGGGGATTGGACCACATGACGATACTCCTAAAAGGAAAGTAAAAAGGCAACAGACAACTTAAGAATGCCGATGCTGATATGTCGCAGACTACCCTAAGGTACCAATATTCCTGTGAGTCTAAGCACTGGGTAGAGGTTAAACGTTTGAGCCACCCATGTGAAGGATAAATAACCCCTGTGACTGTAGATTTAGGGTGCTGAGTAGTGACCGGTGAGTGCGAATCGCTGCCAGGTTAGATGTAATGGGGTGTAGATCAGAGTTGTAGACCCCCAGGTGGTTAGGCAAGATATAAATAAATGGTGGGGTTCTGATTCGGTGTTGAGTTCACAGTTCCCACCTTCCTCGGGAGGACCCACAAAGGGAAAGGTAGCGAACGGAGCCTGATGATCGCTGCGATTGTCTCAGCTGACTAAGGGGCCCGGTTGGCCGGACGTATGTGGTATGTGAATAACTTGCTGCAGGAAATAGGGGAGAAACGGTGAGGCAGTGAAGTCAAAACCAGGTTTTGACCCCAGAGATGTCCCAGTGTAGACGGAAGCTTAACTACTGTACCATTCAGTTAGGCAGTTGAAAAACCTATAAAAAGAGACGTAGTAACTATGTGACTTGAACACTGGAAAAGTGATAAGTCCCATAGACAAAAAACCCGCAGGTGGATTAGATCGATCCTGTGGACAAACATGAGCACCGGACGGATGAATCCCATAACCTTATGAACAGATAGGCACAGGTAAGAATACAGACCGGATTCCCCGCTAATTATTATTATAAAAAAAAAAAAAAGAAGAAGAAAGGACGGATTCTGTAGAATATCCTGCTGGTGGCACAGAAAGGCAGACAGATATATGCACCAGATAGTGGTGTGGATCCCGTAATATGCTGAAATGCGGGCAGATAGGATGCTTGACAGCCAGATATCCACTCACTGCCAGGGTAAGTGCGCAGAAAGTATGGAGTGCCCAGTTATGAGTACTGGGTAACGGAACAGACCCACTGATGCACTGAACTAGATGGATAGCGACTGCACAACCGTCTGGTAGCCAGCTAGCTGATAAGTCAACAGGTGCAGTAAATCCTCTTGCAGACAGCCATGGCAGAAAAAGGTGCACTGAGTAGAAATGCTGATTTTGAAAGCTGTGGTAACCAAGGTATAAAATGCAGGGCATCCAAGCTCTAGACAGGTACGTGCATCTAGGTAACTGCAATGCTGTGAGTTACATGCACTATATAGAGTGTAGATCCAGTAACCTGCTACGAGAAAACAGAGAAGAGATTCGTGGTCTCTGGATCTCTGCTGGGTGATAGGGTGCCAGATACCCTGATTCATTCTCATGGATATCTGTGCCTACTGGATAGCAGTGTGAATTTCTTAACCTGCCGTAAGCAGACAGGTATTCATGCAAAAAATAGTAATGGCGGTCTAATTAGGAGCGCTCTAAGGAACAAGCAGACATGTAAGATGTTTTCATAAATGTCAAACCTTTTATTAACTTCTTAGCTCCCCTCACAGCTCCACTACGCGTTTCAACTGCATACAAACAGTCTTCATCAGGTGGTGACACCACCTGATGAAGACTGTTTGTATGCAGTTGAAACGCGTAGTGGAGCTCTGAGGGGAGCTAAGAAGTTAATAAAAGGTTTGACATTTATGAAAACATCTTACATGTCTGCTTGTTCCTTAGAGCGCTCCTAATTAGACCGCCATTACTATTTTTTGCATGAAAACTACTCCCTTTTTGAGGGACTGGCGGCTGGAACAGCTCAGGAAGAGCACAAACAATCTGCCTTGAACAGGAGAGCGGAGAGGCATTGCATATACCGCTGGCGGCGGAGGCTGTTAAACCGGGTTGTGCAGGAATTGCACAACCAGATAAGGTGAGTGGCCACCTATCCACGCCACTTAGACGTTTTTAATAAGGGGATCCTACACATTTGCGCCCCTTTTTCTTTTTGTTTTACATGTGAGCAGACAGGTATGCCTGCTGGGTTTCTGCTTACTGTTAGGGCAGACCTCAAGATGCATTCTTGTGATGGTTGTGTGAACCGGGCAGTGGTGAAAATTCTGTAACCTGCTGAACAGATCGGTATAGAATGCACAGCCACTGGATGTCCGCTCACTGTTGGGGGGGGGGGGGGGAGGGAACAACCCATAATACAATCCAACAGGCAACTCTGCACCCTGAAGAAGACAGGTATAGGATGCACGGCTGCTGGATTTCTGCTCACTGATAGGGTGGCAGGTCCCATGGTGCAATCTTGTGGGTCGTTGTGTGCACTGGACAGTGGTGCGAATCCTGTAACCTGATGAAGACAGATATAGGATTCACGCTGCTCACTATTAGAGGTAATGATTAAATCTCGCAGACCCTTGTGTGCACTGGATAGTGGTGCTGATCCTGTAACCTGCTGTAAACAGACAAATATGGGATGCATGGCCTCTGGATTTCTGTTCGCAGTTACAATGACAGGCCCCATGATTCAGTCTTGTAGTCAGTTATGTTGCTGCGAACTGTAATCGGCTGTAGGTATAGGATGCTTGACAGTCGGGATTGTTTGCAATAGCCCATGCCACAGACCAACATCAAAAGGCAGTTGGGTGCCGTCCTGAGAGGGCAAGGCCCACACATATAGGCCATAATCACTAGGTCCATTATTGGCGGAGGGCTTCGAAGTCTGGAAAGGAAAGTGAGGTGTCCGCGCAACCGGTATGATTAACAGAGGGGCAGGAGGTATAAGACATGTAAATGTCTTGGGAAAAGAAATGTGCACTGTGCTGGTGCAGCTTATGTATACGGGCTGTCTAGGCCAGCATTCTTACTGGGCAGCTTGAGCATGTGTGCTGTTTACCCCAGCACACACACTGTAGATGGGGCTCACAGGAAGAGGGTTACAGAATGTATACTGGATCTGCCAAGATATCCATGTACCTGCCTGGCCTAGATGTCCTACTGTGATATACCGAGACTGTCTCATAGGAGATCCCTCCTGGGGTGTAGGGTCCGTAGCTGCCCTTAGAAGACCAGCTCCCGATGCTAACATGGGAGAGGGCCGGCCGGGTGACAAGAAGTGTGCATGAAATTTCGTCGGAGACGAGAGGCGCTAAAATTGAGGGGCATGGCTGGGGATTGGCATCATTATTATTAGTTATATAGCGCCATTGGTTCCATGGCGCTTTACATAAGAAGTGGGGGTAACAAGAACAGGTACAGTACATACGAACAGTCAAGGCTTGCTGATACACAACGGGAGAGGGCCCTGTCCACGAGGGCTCACAGTCTACAGGGGTGGGAGAGGAGACAATAGGAGGGGAAGCGCCAAGCGTGTGGTGGTGCAGCGCTAGGTCTCATCATAGGTTGTAGGCTTGTTGGAATAGATGAGTTTTCAGGTTCTTTTTGAAACTCCTAAGGGTAGGCGAGTGTCTGACGTGCTGGGGGAGAAAGTTCCAGAGTATGGGGGAGGCGTGGGAGAAGTCGTGTATGCGGTTGTGGGAGGATGAGACAAGGGGAGAGGAGGAGTTATTGTGAGGAGCGTAGGTTGCATGCGGGTAGGTATCGGGAGACCATGTCGGAGATGTAGGAGATGTAAGGGGAGGGGCGACAGGTTGTGGATGGCTTTGTAAGTCTGGGTTAGGATTTTATATCGAGATCTTTGGGGGGTGGGGAGCCAGTAAAGGGCCTGGCGGAGGGGGGAGACAGGGGAATAGCGAGTAGGCAGGTGCATTAGACGGGCGGCTGAGTTTAGGATAGAGTGGAGGGGTGCAAGGGAGGAAGCAGGGAGACCTGTGAGCAGTAGGTTGCAGTAGTCAAGGCGGGAGATGATGAGGGCGTGGACGAGAGTTTTGGCAGTGTCATGATTAAGGAATGAGCGGATCTGTGAAATTTTCTTGAGCTGGAGTCGGCAGGAGGTGGCAAGGGCTTGGATGTGGGGCTTGAAGGAGAGGGAGGAGTCAAGAGTGACCCCGAGGCACTTAGTGGGGGGGACTGGGGAGAGGGAGCAGTCATTGACTAGAATTGACAGGTCTGGTAGAGGAAGACAGCGGCTGGGGGGGGGAAAAGACTATGAACTCTGTTTTGTCCATGTTCAGCTTGAGGAAGCGAGCAGAGAAGAAAGATGAGATGGCGAACAGGCATTGGGGGATTTTAGACAGAAGGGAGGTGATGTCAGGCCAGGAGAGGTAGATCTGGGTGTCGTCGGCGTAGAGATGGTACTGGAGGCCATGGGACTCAATGAGTTGACTTAGGCTGAGGGTGTAGATGGAGAAGAGTAGCGGTCCCAGAACCAATCCCTGAGGGACACTGACAGTGAGGGGGTAGGACGAGGAAGAGGTGAAGGAATGGGTGACGCTGAAGGTGCGGTCCGTAAGGTATGAGGAGATCCAGGAGAGGGCGAGATTGGTGATGCCAAGGGATTCTAGGATTTTAAATAGGAGGGAGTGGTCGACCGTGTCGAAGGCGGCAGATAAGTCAAGGAGGAGGAGGATGGAGTAGTGTTGTTTACTCTTCACGGTAGGTCGTTGGTGACTTTAGTTAGGGCTGTTTCAGTGGAGTGGTGAGGTCAGAAACCGGATTGTAGGCGGTCGAAGAGGGAGCAGGAGGGTAGGTAGGAGGACAGTTCAGAATGGACGTGTTGTTCAAGTAGTTTGGATGCGAAAGGGAGAAGAGATATGGGGCGGTAGTTAGCGACAGAATATGGTCAAGTGTGGATTTGAGAATTGGGATTGAGATTGGGACCGGTAGATTAATGTGTTAACCCTATGGATCCCAAAATTGGTTTATGGGTTCTGTGGCAGATAGCTACGGGATGCAGTGGACCAATATATGACCCAGTTTGAGGAATGGATCACACCCCTGAGCTGGTGAACACTGGGTGAAGGGTATTGTGAATGTGTACGGATCACAGTGCATGTGTATCACCATAAATGAGAAAGTCTTCATAGCACTAATATCAGAGTTTAAGATAAAAAAAAAAGGATAAAGAGTCAAATTTAAAAAAAAAACTAAGGTTAATGAACCCTTACAAAGTATGCAAAATTTTATAAGTTTTATAAGTATTTATTAATACATGGTAGTCCAGCACAGCAGCACTTTATTATGCATTGAAAAAAGCATTATAGCCACTTGTAATATGGATAATTAAAACCGCTGGTATAGGGAGCTGCAAAATGGTGGCAGACTTCAAATAGGCCTAGTGCGCATGTGCGGGAGTCACAAGATGGTGCAGCGCAAACTTCCTGTAGTTGCTAGGTAACGGTCAGTGACGAGTGTTTCCGCACATGCGCAGATCCAGCTCCGGTGGTAAAACACATGAGGATAATGGTGGGAGCGTGAACAGAAGGTAATAAGGAGTACTGTTGATATAAATGGCGCATTAGTGTTGACACCTGCAATAATTAAGCCCCTAGTAAAGAGAGATGGTTAATACTATCAACAAGTGTAAATTTAAAGATGAGTGTAAATAGATGAGACAATGAGTGTTCTGATGTAAAGGAAGTAGGAAGTCACTAATATATTATAGATAAGAGCACAGTAACATGAGGATGTAATGAGATGTAATTATTTATGTAAATGAGTATGTATATAGTGTTTGAACTAGCTGTGTCTAGTTGCTAGAAGAAAGGCTCATGAGCCTGAAACGTCGCACTATGCACCTAAGGGCCGAATAAAGGCAGATATTGGATATTTTTGGAGTGCTGCTTTCCCTTTGTTGTGGATATATATATTTATTATACGCATATACACACACACTTATATACACACAAACACATCCATATACCGTATATACTCGTGTATAAGCCGAGTTTTTCAGCCCAAAAATTGGGCTGAAAAGTCCCCCCCTCGGCTTATACACGGGTCATATGGTATGCTGTGGGGGGGGCTGTGACCGGGGGCTGGAGGAGGCAGGAGGGGGCCGCGGTGACCGCAGGCGGTCACGTGGGGCCGCCTCATTAGTGCAATGAATATGCACGGCATCCCCCCGTCCATCAGCGGCGGGGGGATGCCGTGCATATTTCACTACACAGCCCCCCTCCTTAATATGGGTCCCCAGTAGTAATAAACAGCCCCCCCTCCTTATCACGTCCCCCCCAGGCTGCAGCAGCTGTCAAAATAACAAACAGTTTATACATCACCTTCCGGCGCAGCTCTCCGCTCCTCCCCTCGCCGGCTTCTTCTTCCTTGTTGTGCCGGTGTCATGTGACCGGGCGCAGGAGATGACGTCATTTCCTGCGCGCGGTCACAGAAGCCGGCACAACAAGGAAGAAGACGCCGGCGAGCGGAGGAGCGGAGGACGGGAGGAGCGGAAATCTGCGCCGGAAGGTGATGTATAAACTGTTTGTTATTTTGACAGCTGCCGCAGCCTGGGGGGCATGATAAGGAGGGGGGGCTGTTTATTACTACTGGGGCTGCTGGATACTACACTGGGGCTGTATACTACCACTGGGGCTGCTGGATACTACACTGGGGCTGTATATACCTCTGGGGCTGCTGTATACTACCACTGGGGCTGTATATACCTGTGGGGCTGCTGTATACTACACTGGGGCTGTATATACTTGTGGGGCTGCTGTATACTACCACTGGGGCTGTATATACCTGTGGGGCTGCTGTTATACTACACTGGGGCTGTATATACCTGTGGGGCTGCTGTATACTACCACTGGGGCTGTATATACCTGTGGGGCTGCTGTATACTACACTGGGGCTGTATATACCTCTGGGGCTGCTGTATACTACCACTGGGGCTGTATATACCTGTGGGGCTGCTGTATACTACCACTGGGGCTGTATATACCTGTGGGGCTGCTGTATACTACACTGGGGCTGTATATACCTGTGGGGCTGCTGTATACTACACTGGGGCTGTATATACCTCTGGGGCTGCTGTATACTACCACTGGGGCTGTATATACCTGTGGGGCTGCTGTATACTACCACTGAGGCTGTATATACCTCTGGGGCTGCTGTATACTACCACTGGGGCTGTATATACCTCTGGGGCTGCTGTATACTACCACTGGGGCTGTGTATACTTCTGGGGCTGCTGTATACTACCACTGGGGCTGTATATACCTCTGGGGCTGCTGGATACTACCACTGGGGCTGTATATACCTCTGGGGCTGCTGGATGCTACCACTGGGGCTGTATATACCTCTGGGGCTGCTGTATACTACCAATGGGGCTGTATATACCTCTGAGGCTGCTGTATACTACCTCTGGGGCTGCTGTATACTACCACTGGGGCTGTATACTACCTCTGGGGCTGCTGTATACTACCACTGGGGCTGCTGTATATACCTTTGGGGCTGCTGTATACTACCTCTGGGGCTGCTGTATACTACCTCTGGGGATGCTGTATACTACCACCGGGGCTGTATATACCTCTGGGGATGCTGTATACTACCACTGGGGCTGTATATACCTCTGGGGCTGCTGTATACTAACTACTGGAGCTGCTGCTGTATATACCACTGGGGAGGCTGCTGTATACTACCACTGGGGAGGCCTGTATATCACTGGGGGGCCTGTATACCACACTGCTGGGGGCTGTATACCTGTGCTGGAGTCCACCCTCGGCTTATACACGAGTCAATAGGTTTTCCCAGGTTTTGGGGGCAAAAGTAGGGGGGTCGGCTTATACACAAGTATATACGGTACATAAATATATTCATGCACATACAAACACACAATCTCAGACGCATCCATAAACCCAAATACATATAGTTCATACATACATACACACACACATATGGATATACATGCACAATACATGCACACACACACACTGGTGATCAATAGTAGAGAACAATGTATGATCACTTGATTTTTTCATACAAAATGTAATCTACATCGATCAATATTTGAAGGTTTTTGTGTAAGGGGTACAACCATGCCACTAGAACAGTGTTGACCAAAATACGCAAAAGTATATCAACTTAAAATTTTATTTTAAACAAAACATGATGACCATTAATTAGAGAACATCAATGACTGTAGCACACAGAAAGATTAAAACTAAATTTTGTGAAGGTTACAACAGTGACCAATCCGTAGGAAGTGTCCAGGCCTTTGCTACATCACTAGTCTCCCACACTGCTCTGGTGTGATTTTGGTCTACTCTTCCTCCAGTCTTTTTTTTTAATCATTTTATTCTGAGAGACAAAGCTTTTAACCTTTTTGCAGAACACGATGCTCTTTGCAATATTATCTTTTCTTTACATTCAACTTTTTGATTGCGATTTAGTACTTTTTTTTTAGTCAAATGACAAAGCATAGCTTTTTGCCACTTTTTTTTTTTTTTGAACCATCATTTTTATTGGGTTTTAATCATAATAACGTTTGTACAAAAATTCAGAAAAGTATACAATTAGATCATTAATACAAGAAAGCTGTATAAGTAATACATTATATGTATAAACGTTCATCTTTTACATTGTATATACCCTAAATCCCTCCCACCCCCAGTCCTAAGCAAGAAGTTTTTCCTTCAAGAGTTAACAAATATCAGTATGAGTATAGAAAAACTTTTAGTTTATTGATAATCTTGTATCAAAAGTTGTTGCATCTCCTATACCTGACATCTCAACCTACCCAATGTGCCTTCTAGCTCTTCCAATGCATACCACGTTGATGATTGGAAGGATACCATGAAAGTTTGTATTTCCACATCTGTGAGTTCTTTTTCAATAAAGCTTCTCCATTTGATAAAACATTTCTTGGCTAATTTGCTTGGGTTGCGGAGTGTATCTAGAAATTCGAGTGTCAGTGTGTGGCGTAGTGTCATTTTCACATGAGTTAAATCCGCGGGTCTGTCATTGAGCCAGTGCTGTAGCAAGAGTCTCTTTGCTACCAATGCAATGTAATGCCATAGTATATGGGGTTGTCCTCTAGCATTCGAGGGTGGATAATAGTGAAAAAGCCAGCGTACCGGATCTAACTCTCCTGTGTCTCCACAAATCCCTCTAGCCCATGCATTCACTGCTCTCCAATATTTCTGGGACTCTGGACAGGACCACAGACCGTGTTCCAGGTCGGTCATGGGTGACTTACATTTTGGGCAATGAACCCATCTCTCTTGATTGGCCTTAGAGGGGGGTATATTGAAACCCTGAATGGTTCCGTGCATTATCCTGAATTGCGAGTCTTTCCATCTCTCATTAATGACATACCGCCTTACCATGCCCCACCCTTCAAGGATCTTCTGCGGAAGTTCAGGGTCTATGAAATGTTTACGCCATTTGTTAAAAGGCCCTCTCCTTCTCTGTGGCCTCAGAATCTGTTTTAATTTGATATACAATGAAGTAATGGATACCTCAACTTCATTTATGGATATCAATTCAGACCACAAAGAATTCTCAACTTCCCCAGAGATGTCTCGCAGATGTGATAGTAGACCATATCTCAATTGACGATATTGTATAGCATGGAATTGGGGCAAATTGTAGGCAGTCAAGACTTCTGACTCGGACATCCATCTTTTTTCGTCTAGATTCATGAGATCTCCCAACGAATTAATTCCCTTATCTCTCCATGTTTTAAATAAAGAGTTTTCACGTCCTAAAGGGAAAGACGGGCATCTCCAGGGGTTAAGTGATTTCGAGACCCTCCATGCTAATTTGAGTTTTTTCCTAACCTCTTTCCACGTAATTATGGTATCTTTATATATCACTGTATTTTTCAAAGTGGGGGGCAGACAAGTCAACGGCGAGTGTAATAAAGCTGCTAGGTCCCAGGGTTTGGCCCATTCCCCCTCCAAAGATACATCTGAGAATTTATTAGTGTTTCTGATCCAATCAAGGACATTACGTAGTATACACGCTAAATTGTAACCCCTAACATCTGGGAGCTGGAGTCCTCCCTCCTGGTTGGATTGGATCAGGGTTGTGTATGCTAGGCGGGGTCTCCTTCCTCCCCACAAAAACTTAGAAAAAGCTTTATTAAGTCTCTATGTCAATATGTCTCAACAGCATGGGGATGGTTTGAAGTGGATAAAGTAATCTTGCGAAGCTAACTATTTTTAATAAATGGCAGCGTCCCATCAAAGAGAGTGGCAACCTCACCCAGCCTGACAATTCTTGTTCTATCTGCTGAATGATCGGAAGAAAATTAAGTTTATACGTCAGTCCAGGTGATCTGGCCAAATGTATTCCCAAATATTTAATACTATCTTTCTTTATAGGTAGGCCACAAAGATTTTTTTTTCCCTGCGTCCCGTTCCCAGGATTTATGAACATAATTTCGCATTTGCTTTTATTTAGGGAGAATCCAGTTTGTTTGCCTATCATCTCTATGTCTGTCAGGATATTTGGAAGGTCTTGTTCTGGATTTTGAACATATAAGATGACATCGTCCGCGAACAATGAGAGTTTTACCTCTTTGTTTCCCACCTTAAAACCTGTGTAGGAATTACATTCTTCCAAATACAGTGCCAGAGGCTCTATGGCTAAATTAAAAAGAAGGGGGGACAAAGGGCATCCCTGTCTAGTTCCTTTCTGGAGGGTAAAGGAGTCGGACAAAAAGCCCGGAATGCTCACACAAGCTCTAGGATTACTATAGAGAGTCTGTATATAATGCCAGAAGGGTCCCGTGAGGCCCATCGTATCCAAAACCCTGTCCAGCCATGACCACCTGACATTATCAAATGCTTTCTCAGCGTCTAAGGTGATCATGGCTGGGTTCCCCTTCTCTAATTTGACTTTTTTCCCCATAATATCCATCAAAAGCATTGCTTTACGGATGTTTGTGGTCGTCGATCGTCCCTTAATGAATCCTGCTTGGTGTGAAGATATTATTTTGGGCAAGACCATTGCCAGTCTATCAGCCAGTATTTTAGATAATAATTTCAGATCCTGATTTATTAATGAAATCGGTCTGTAGCTAGTCGGATCGGTGGGTATCTTGCCTGGTTTAGGGATTAATTTAATGTGGGCCAGATTCATTCTGTCAGGGATAGGCGATCCCCTTAATATCTCATTATATAAATCACAGAGAACTGGAGTGATCTGTTCCCTCATAGCTTTGAAAAAGGCACCATTATAGCCATCTGGTCCTGGGGCCTTGCCCGGGTTTAAACTTTTTATAGCCTCTTCAATTTCTCCAATCGTAATCGGATTATTTAGCATTTGGATGTCTTCCTGGGAGATAGATGGCAAATTGATCCTGCTTAGCCAGGTAGGTTTTTCTGGGTCGGGAGTTGTTTTCTCTGTATATAGCGAAGCATAGAACCTGCCCAGAGTTTAGTTTTTAGGGTCGTTCCAGGAATTACCCTGACTGTCTTTTATTGATTGAATAGGGGAAGAGGTGTGTCTACCTCGAGCTAGTTTTGCCAGCAATCTTCCTGCCTTATCTCCAAATTTATGTAGCTCTAACTCTAGTCTATTTTTAAATATATTCTCACGTTTTCCTGCCCACTCATCAAATTCTTTTTTAGCTTGCAGCCATGTCTCTTTGTCAGGAATCTCCATTGTGTTTTTGTATTGTAGATAGGCCTCTCTCACTTTCAGACTGGTTTCTACTAATTTTTCATTAGCCCTTTTTTTGATCCCCATGCTGTATGCCATAATATGTCCTCTCATAACTGCTTTTGCAGTTTCCCAGAATAGAGTCGGGTCAGATCTATGTTCCAAATTATCTATGGTATAATGCGTCCACCATTCTCCAAGTACTTTGGTGAAGTTTTCTTCTTTGGTAAATGTGTCGGGAAACCCCATAGATAGTCGGTTCCTTTCTCATAATTATCTTTAATCTCTAAAACTAATGGACTATGGTCCGAAATCACCATGTCTTCGATTTTGATGTCTATCATTCTCTGTAATATCTTGGTGGACCCAAAAAACATATCTATTCTGGACCAGGATCCATGGGGATGTGAGAAGTGGGTGAATTCTCTACCCAAAGGATTGGCTAGTCTCCAAGTGTCTGACAGGCCCACCATTTTAGTCAAGGATTCTAAAGTGCTTTCTACCCTCGGGGCTCCTCCGACCTGACTTCCCCTTCGCGTATATGTTGAGGAGCGTCTATCTTCTTCTACCCTCATTACCGTGTTGAAGTCTCCTCCCACTATTTTATTAACCCCTGTTTCTTGGAGTAATTTATTCTGTAATTGTTGGAAAAAAGGCTTCTGGTTTGCGTTAGCAGCATATACATTATAAATATTGAAGATATCATTTTGTATTTGGATCGTCATTTGAAACAATCTACCTTCATCATCACTTGAGGTGGAGATAATTGAGTGAGCCAATGACCTGTGGATCAAGATCAGGACTCCCGCCTTCCTCTCCACCGCACTTGACCCAAAGACCTCTCCCACCCACAATTTTTTAAGACGGAAGAAGTCCTCCGAGGCCAGATGGGTCTCCTGAAGCAAAGCAATATCTACGTGTAGTTTTTTGAGATGGCGAAGAACCATCATGCGCTTTACTGGGGAGCGCAACCCCTTGACATTCCAGGAGACCCACCTAACCATCAGAGTCCTCCCCGAACAGGGTCCCTGATTTTTTCTTAATCAACGTCCACACACATGTAGTATGTTCAGGTGTAGGCCAAAGTAAGAAGAATAAGGTACAGGAGATGCACAATTTGTCAGACCTAGTTTCAGAGATATTTCCCAGTCGTTTGCCCTTGCTTATCCCTCCCCCCCCCCTTCCCTTCACACCTACTCCATACATCTTTCCAAGTGGATCACTTCACTTCTTACCTCAAGTGCAGCCAACAAACATAGTCCCGCCCCGCCCCACCTCCCAATCCAACCTATTAAACAAATAAGAATAGTAACATTAGTAGTCTCCAACCTTCCGCTCCCTTGGACTCCAGTTCTCCACCTTCTCTCAGAGCTTTAATCCCCTCCATAACAGAGATATAGTGGACCCGTAGTCTAAAGCTTACACAAATAGCATTTTCACCATATAAAGATTGAATTTGGCAGTCAACCATCGGCGTACTTATATTCAACTCATATATTATCATAGATTTTTCCTTTTCTTTATTTTTCCTTTTCTTTCCCTTCTTCTTCCTTCCTTCCTCCTTTTCTCCTTCTCCCCCCCTCTCTCCCCTCCCTCCTCCCCCCTCCCCCCTCTCTCCCCCTATAAAGTCTGTTTAAAACTCTAAAGTGATCTTTTTTATGTTGTCATCAACTTATCAATAATATCAAGAAATCACAATGACAGTTGAAATTTGAGAGAGGACGGGGATGGGACAGAGTGAGGAGGAGAAACTAAACATATATGCATTACTCTCCCCATTTCGCCTATATGGCCCCCCTCTATACACATTTCCAGCAAAATTATGACAGCATTGCTCAGCAGAAAAAAAAAAAAAAAAAAAAGGGGGGGGGGGGGAAAAGGGGGAACCACAGTTGCATTTCTATTTCAATTTCCTCTCACTCTCTCTTCATCTCTTCTTCTGCCAGCGAGGTCCTGTCTGTCTCTGTTGTCGTGGAGTTTCCAAAGGCGGTTTCCTTCCCGCTCCTTCACCCAACAGGGAGCTGGATCTTAGTCTGTATGATCTTGCAGAGTCTTTATCAGTCTCGGAATCCAGTTCAAAAGCAGAGTTAGGCTTCATGGGCGATCCAGGATCTTGATGGGATGCCGACGGTGACACCGCTGCTCTTGGGGAGCTCGTGTTGTCACGGATAGCTACCATTGCTTCCTCGGGGTCAGAGAAGGTCAGCATGATTCCCTCTCTGGACCTAAATCTTAGTATCGCTGGAAAGTTCAACTGGAAACGAATGTTTCTTTTATGGAGTAACGAGCACGCTTCACTAAAGGACCTCCTGCGGCGCGTGACCTCTATAGAGTAGTCCGCGAAAACCAGAGCTCTGTGTCCCTGTATTAATAATGGGTGCTTTTTGGCCTTGTAAGCGCGAAGGATTTCTTCCTTGTCACGGTGGTTAAGAAATTTGGCTATAGCGTGCCTTGATTTAGTAGCCTGTTTGGATGTCGAGGCAGCGGTTCCTGAAGTCGCTGTTCTTTCCTGTGGCTCCCTCATCTGGCCGATTCTGTGGGTACGCTCCGTCTTGCATCTATGAGTAAGACCTAAGGCTTTGGGTAGGTCTACCTCAAAAATTTCCTCCAATTGATGCGCAGGGATAGATTCAGGGAGTCCCACTATTTTAAGATTACTCCTCCTT
This sequence comes from Allobates femoralis, assembly GCA_033576535.1. Classification (NCBI taxonomy): domain Eukaryota; kingdom Metazoa; phylum Chordata; class Amphibia; order Anura; family Aromobatidae; genus Allobates; species Allobates femoralis. The sequence continues at coordinate 413,931,162 of JARQOC010000001.1, forward strand.
GCTCTATTTTCAATGTCCTCTAGTTTTGCATGTGCATATTCAGAGTGTTGTTGTAAAGACATTATCTGTTCCTCCAGCTCTTGTATTCTATCCTCTGCTGCACTAATTCTTGATTCAGCCTCTGTAAGTTGCTGGTCATGTGTCTCAACTTTGGCATTCAGGTCTTTTGTTGTGGCTGCCACCATCTCAGCCACTGCAGTTTTTTTTTTTTAAACATTAAATTTTTATTGAAAGAAAAATTTTTTTTTGCATAAATTGAGCAACAAACATACATAACAGTAGTGGTTTTCTGTCGGAATCATATCCGGGGAGAACAGTCAGAAAGACAATATAAAATACCAAAATATAACAATCAAAGGTCATAAAGGGGATAAAGAGAATAAAAGAGATAAGAGAAAGGGAAGCAGAGAGGGGGGATGAGTTCGGAACCAGGGATGGGGGTGAGACGGGGAGGGAGGGAAACTCGCAATGACTGCCGCACCAGCCGAGGAACGTTCTACTCTCTGGTTATATGTAGGGTATCAAAGGATCCGATTAAGCTGAAAACACTATGTGTGATGACTTCCTCTGAACAGGCATCTCAGAGGGGAGACCGGTTCTTCTAGCCATTTCTTCTAACTCGGTGGGCCGCAGGGCAAGAGGGCTGGAGGAGGCCCCAAGGGACCGGTGCAGCTCCCGGGTGGGAGGCCCAAACACTCCATCTATCGTGAATCGTCCGTCTGGTCGGTCCATTTAGTGCTAAGTGATATTCCTGGTGAAAGATCCAATTGATCTTATGGAGCAATTCAGTTAAGGAAGGAGATGAGGGAGCTTTCCACTTTGCGGCTAGGCACAGACGGGCAGCAATGAGAATATATGATACTGTCCCTCTCAGCAGGATGGGGAAATCTTGAATACCAATATTCAGAACTGCCAGCTGCGATGTTAAATCTTGTCTAATTCCCGTGACTGAGTGGATTAAGCTTTGGACCAAAGTCCAAAAGGGACGTATGTTTGGACAGGACCACCACATGTGCGCTAGGTTACCCCTCTCTCCACACAGTCTCCAACACTGCGGTGACTGGTCTTTGGTGAAGTGGGCAATACGCACAGGAGAGAGGTACCATCTAAGATGGATCTTCTTTATGTTTTCAAGATGATTTACACATCTGGTGGACCTGCCCACCTCTCTAGATGCTGCGTGCCAGTCCTCAACTTCTGAGGTGAACCCAAGGTCACCTTCCCATTTTCTCATGTATGGGAGTTTCATCTCGCTAGCCACGGATACTAATCCTCTATAAATTCTGGACATCATTCGCGGTTTAGGGGGATCCGTTTGAACAGCACCAAGGAGAAACGGTACCGGGGTGGGGAGCACAGGTAATGGGACATACAAGGCCCTACGCAAAAGATGGTCTATTTGGGAGAATTGTAAAAATGCCGAACGACATTCAGGGAACCATCTACACAGGGACTCAAACGTGGGCCATGTCCCTTCCTGGCAAAAGTCTCCCAGGGACCCCAATCCTATATCCTCCCAGGTCTTCGTCTGGATTGATGGGACAAGGAGGCGCAGCGCCCTAATAGGCACATTCTCCGGTGGAGCACGGGTCCAGGCCCGCGGCACCGACCTCCAACAGTGTAAGAGGGCTTGGGAAGTCTCGAGTTGACGAGCCTGGGCAACTGGCCGAACTGACTCCGCCAACAGGAGGTCCCCCAGAGTGCCACTCCTCAGGTGAGAGGTCTCAATGGAGACCCATCTGAGATGGTCAGGGCTACGCCACCAAGACCCAGCCTCCTCCAGGACTATAGCTCTATGGTATTCCCAAATGTTTGGCATTCCCATGCCCCCCTCTCCCATCGGAGCATACATCGTCTCCCTAGCTACGCGTGGGATCTTATTAGCCCAAATGAATGCATTGATTGCGCTCTGCAATTTAGTTAACAGGGCCTTGGGGATCCTAACAGGGACACACCTAAATACATATATTATCTTTGGTAAAGTCATCATTTTAAAGGCGTGTAATCGAGCAATCCAAGACAGGGTCTTAGCACCGTATGTAGTGACATCCAAAAGGACTCTCGATAGTAGTGACTCATAAATAAGTCGCACTAGTTGGTCGGCGGGTGCCAGTGTGATCCCAAGATAGGGTATGCCACCTCTAGACCAACGAAACGGCAAAATCTCTGTGAGAGCAGCTATTTCCGAGTCTGGAACTCCCAGTGGGAGAATAGTTGATTTAGCCGCGTTCAATTTGTAGAACGAAACCATCGAGTAGTCCTTCAGGATGCGCATGACTGCTGGGAGAGACCGAGACACCTCCGTGCAAGTGATGATAATATCATCAGCGTACAAACCAATGGTATGGACATCTCCGCCCACCCGAACACCCGACACGTCCTGTGCGGAGCGGATTTTCTCAGCCAGGGGCTCCACTGCCAGGGTGAAAATCACCGGTGACAGCGGGCATCCCTGGCGAGTTCCGTTCGTAATCTGGAAGACAGGCGAGAGGAAGCCAGATGTAGAAACTCTGGCATTAGCCACTGCAGTTTTAAAGTCATCAGCAAGATGGATGGCTAGCTCTTTTGCCAATGCTTTATAATCAAAATGTGGGGCTTCCCATCTGCCTTCCATAACCTCTCTCCCTTCTCTTGGTTCCTGTCCTCCTCCTATGTTATCCTTATCTGCAAGGGGACAGCTCTGGGGTTGTTTATTCATGGCGGCTGCTGCATTCTGTAATTGTTCTGGGGATATTTCCTATGGGTTCCCTGCGCCTGTCTTTGCAGTACCCCTCTCTTTTATCCCTCCAGCCTCCTCATCTCCGGTCTCAGGCTTCCTTGCTACTTCTCCAGCTAGAAGCGCTGTGTGCACACTGTGCACGCCGTGCCCGCCCTGCCCGCCATTACCGGACTCTTCATGCAGACTCGCAGCCTTCTCTCCCTCCCGGCTCCTTGTGATGTAGCGATCCATCGTGACCGTGATGGACGCTCCCGTGGTCGCCGCAGCCGCCGCCGTGTGTATGGATGTCCGGGGTCAGGTTCGAGGCCAGATGTCGGCGGATTGTTGAGGCGGGGAGCGGAGCAGCCTCTAGACGCGCCGAATCCGGAAGTCTTTGCCACTTTTTTATAATTTAATTATAGTTTATACTTTGTTTGTTTTTATGATGATCACTGATTTGTTAAATAGTGCCAGAGTTTTATAGATTGGGTTGTTCTGGATGCGGCAATATGTGTAGTTCTTTGCTTATTTTTGCATAAAAGTCGATATTTGGTACTCACTGTAAAAAACTGTTTCTCTTTAGTCTTCAATGGGGGACACAGAACCCTAGGGATAGTCTGCTGCCACTTGGAGGCAGACACTGATATATCTCACCTGGTGGTTCCAGACCTTCTCAGTTTAGTGAGAAAGCTGTAGGAGAAACAGAAAAGGTAAAGAACAACAACAACAACACATGCCCAATCGGGCAACAGGGATGTGATCTGTGTCCCTCGATGAAGACTAAATGAGAAACAGATTTGACGATGAGTACCAAATATCTACTTTTATGCAAAAAAAAACAAAAATATATTGTTGCGCCACGCTGTGCATCTATCAAGCTGAGGTAATCGTTAAATGATGTTTTCACTCACCTTTACTAGTTTTGCTCCCTGCACAACTAGGTTATGCATTTGTGGTGAGATTAATAGCAGACGGGAGACTCTTTACTCCAGAGGTGAAGTTCCCTTCAACTTGATCCTAATGGAGCTGCAGCGGCTCTCCCAACCCTAGGGAGGGGCTGATCCTATTGTGTAGGTCTAGTTCTGTTCCTGAGCTGCTCTCAAACCACACTTCCCGAAGGGAGGAATTGAGCACGAAATGAAATGAAATGGTATGATAGTATGAGCGCTGGGAACAGATTACAAGCACTGGATCCTATAGCTTATTACCTTCAAATTTAATATGAACAGTGGATGTTACAGGTCCTCACGCCACAACATGTTTCGACATAACAGATGTCTTTCTCAAGTGGACATCCACTTGAGAAAGACATCTGTTATGTCGAAACATGTTGTGGCGTGAGGACCTGTAACATCCACTGTTCATATTAAATTTGAAGGTAATAAGCTATAAGATCCAGTGCTTGTAATCTGTTCCCAGCGCTCATACTATCATACCATTTCATTTCATTTCGTGCTAAATATCTACTTTTTTCAGTCAGTTCATTGAGGCACACAGAACCTTGAGACGTGCTTAAGTTGTCCCTTGAGTGGGAGAAGACACAAGTATTTACAGAACTCAAGTGGAAGCTTGAGTGACCGCTACCTGTAAAATCTTCCTGCCCAAGCTTGGATCAACAATTGCAAAGGTATGGACCTGTAAAATTTAAAAAAAAGTTATGTACAGATACCCAGGTAGCTCCTTCACAGAGCTGCAAGGCCTTATGACAAACCGCCCAGGAAGCATCCGCACTTGCGTGGTACACGCCTTGACACTAAATGGGAGAACCTGGTTCTTCAATTTATAAGCCTGTACAATGGTTGTTTTTATTCAGCAAGAGATCGCTTTTGAAGTAGACTGACCATTGTGGGACCTATTTGGTGGGACTATTAATGGGATATGACTGCCTAGAAGGAGCAGCAGCCAACAAATAATAAGGGAATGACTAACTGTGGGATAGAAAGCACAACAGGGTCTTAGCTGATAAAAACGGTGACAGGTAAGCTGAAATGAAACTGCTCACATGAGAGGATTATGTCACGCAGAACCAGTATAAAAGTCTCAAACAGCTGCTGCAGTATCCAGAGGCTGAAGCAATAGTAGAAAAAAATAGAGGAAATATGTGGAATCCAACTGAGCTGCATGGTGGTTGTTCTGATAAAGGAATGAGGACTACAACTTGAAACGTGTTGAATAAAGCCACTTGCATTCACCGATTTCCTTGGTATATGGTCGATTGTACAGCAGCGTAGTTGGATTCCACATATTTCCTCTTTTTTAAAAAAAAAAAGTTACAGCCCTAACTATATCTAAACCTTAAAGCCTCTTCTCCATTGGATCAGATGAAGAGGATTAAAAAGAAGGCCAGACAATATTTTCATTAAGGTGAAAAATAGAAACAACCTTGTGGAGGAAAGTCAGAAGCAGCGTAAACAATATCTTACCCTGATGAAGAACAATGTAGAGTGCGTGGGAGGGAAGCATAGGTAATTCAGAAACCCTTATTACAGAGGTGATAGCCCTTAGAAAAGCCACCTTTGAAGACAAGCATTGGAATCTTGCTGAGAGGCTGAAGGGAGAAAATTGGAGAACCTTAAAAACTAGAGTAAGATTTCAAAATTCTAAGGGTGGCTGATAAGGGAGCCCGATATGCGCCACTGCCTGGTAAAAGATTTTGATTTGTTGTTTCATGGCCAAATCCCTTTGATACAAAATAGCACGGGTGGAAACCTGCACCTTAAATCGGTTAACTGCTCGCTGAGCTTCTAGTCTGGCAGTGTAGGCAAGGAAACTGGAGACATAATAATAGACTGACACCTGTGCAATAGCAAATACAATGCAAATTTCACACTTAAATCATTAATCATTGTCTGAATAATTGAATCTGAAAACCCTCACTTCCTCCATACAGCCATGAGGTTAAAGCAATAGGGTGTAATTTGTGATGGCAGAATGGACCCTAAGACAGAAGGTCTGGGCGTACCGGAAGAGGCCACGGAGCATCATCTAGAAGGCTGATGATGTCGGAGTACAAGGCCCTTAGGCCAATCTAGAGCAATCAGGATTACCAGAACCCCCTTCCTTGCTAATTTTTTTAAGAAGTCTGGAGAGAAGAGGAGGAAAGTGATATGAAAGCAATAACTGGGACCAAGGAGTTGTCAGAGCATTGATCCCAATGGCCTGAGGGTCCCAAGATCAACAATCCTTGGCACTCTGTGTTATAGCCTGGAAGCCATTAGGTTGATGTTTGGTGTGCCCCAATGGAGGCAAACCTGACTGAATACTTCTGGGTTAAGGGCCCAGTCTCCCAGGTTAATCTGCTGACGGCTGAGAAAATCTGCAACCAATTGTCTATCCTGGGAATGTAAACAGCCATGATCAGAGGAATGCTGTCCTCTGCCCACTTAAGAATTCTTGTCACCTCCAGAACAACGTCTTGTCCACCCCCTTGCAGTTACTGTTGTGGTGTTTTCTGACTGACTTAATTCTGACTAGTAGTTCTTGAAATAAATGCTGCCAATACAGAAGAGCAAGCTAATTGGATCTTCATGAGCTCTAGAATATTGAACGGTGAGATGCTTCATCTAACAGCTCCATGTTCCTTGCATTAAGTGTAGAAAAATGCCCCCCAGCCAGAGAGACTGGCATTCGTGGACAGAACTTGCCAATCAACTGGGCAAAAAAGCGACCGTGGGACAGTGGATGGGAAGACAAGCACCACTGAGGGACCAGTGTCATCAAATTAGAAGGTGAATAGGCCAATCAGTAACGACTTGTCCCAAAGCAGTAGAAGTGTGTTCTAGAATTGTCTTCAATGAACCTCACCGAACGAGACCGCTTCGAAGGCAGCCACAATCAAACCTAAAACCCTCATACAAAAACCAAGGAAATTTTTCCTAAACAATTCAGAGCCCAGGTGGAAGACTGTAAAACCACCATCTTTTCCTCAGGTAGAAATACAGTCCATGTCATGGAGTAGTAAAAAATGACAGGGAAACCGTGTCTCCTAGACTGACCCTCAGGCTACGGTGGCCCTAGCTGTCCCTTCCCAGAGTCACCTCTGATGGTGAGGATGTCTAAGCGGCCACCTGCTCTTGGCAAGCCTTGGTCAAATACCCGCTCACACCAACCCAGGGGAAGCAGAGACAGGTGTGGTAAATCCCCACATAAATAGAACAACGAGGGAACAAACGATACTCACTCAATACACAGAGGTATAAGACTATACATGCACAGGAAGAAATGAAATGAAGGGAGGAAAAACAGGGGTCAGAAGGGTACAGCATGTGATGAGAATCTGTCTTCAATAAGGGCTGTAATGAAGTGTGCAATCATTAAGCCTGTGTCAAGTCACCGGCGCCGCGATCCTGGCATCCGGAAGTGTGGACTGCGCAAGTCAGAGAGCAGTGACGTGTACATCGAAAGTGGTGCATGTTTCTGTAAGCAGGAATCCCTGCTGTGACAGTTTCTGTGTTGTATTTCACCTCTTTCTTGGCTGCAGACACAGAGAGGAGAATACAGCCCTTCCCCAGTGATTTCTGGTGTAGTGATGTGGTGTGAGTATGTGACATGCATATTCATGCATGGGGAGGAGACAGCAGAGAACTAAGTGAATCATTCACTGTGAGTGAGAGATGGAATTAATCTGTTTATTTGAAGTTTACAGAAGATAGGAGGAAAATATAAATTAAAGAAATACATCAATAGAGAGAGTTTAGAATGAGGAATTAGAAAATGATAGCAGTTACATATGTATTTTTGACCTGACCGTCTTCCTTTAAACAGAAAGTACCTGAGCATGCTGATGTAAGTTAGGTTAGAAGAGACAATAAAAGCAGGTTAGAAGATGCACAAGAAAAGAGAAATAGCGATACATAAAGCGTTTGTATGAGACCTGCAGTACCTGAGAGTACAGTGAAGAGTTAACACTATCTCAACAAGTGCATAAAAGATTACAAGACATTAACAATAGTACATCACAATGTCTCAGTGCATAACCAATAATAATAGATAACAAATTTAATACTAGAAGTCCCAGAGAGGGGTCATTTAATATTTCTACCTTTGGAACCCAGAGACGGCTCCGAATGACCTGAAGGATTTTAGGCCACATTTACAAATGAAAGGATGCTAATTGGAGCCATCAGAGTTGTCAGTTTGGACTAAGGGTCATTTGTCCTTCTTTCGGGGGATAGCTCGAAATTTCTGGGACTTCTAGTGTTAAAGAGACAGTACCTGAAATACAAAAGCAGTACTGTGAAGACAAAATAGAGAGAAATAGAACAGCAGTTAGAAACAGATTAGAGAAATCACAAGAGAGAAGAGATAAAAAAATAATTGAAAGAATAGTACAGTTGTTTAGAGAGTTGCTTTGCATAGAGACCGAGAGATAAATTAGAAATTGTTACGTATTGACTGCCTTGCTGTATGGAAGTGCTGCTGCTGTGGGTTAAATGAAGCCTTTTTTTCCCCTGCTCTGTGTGGAGAGAGGAACCTAATGAGCAGGAGCTGAGAGTGCAGGTGTGTGTGATGAATATGACTCATGCTTAGGTGAGCTGAGGGGAGTGCCTGGGCTGGTTGCCCCCCTCCACTCAGCCATAAATGGGTCAGATCACATCCACCTGATGTTGCCGATTCAGTTCACTTCTGGACTGTGACCTGTTGTGAGCAGACGCTGATCTGAAGCTGCGGCTTCTCCGGAGTTTTAAGGTCTTAGGCTGGCGGCTCGGACCTCCTCACCTTCAGAGGTACCTCCCAGTACAGGGCAAGTCAGGGACCCAGTATGAGGGCCAGAGCAGGCTCTCCTGACTCATAACACCCACCTCCTTCCTACTTCTGGGTACCCCGCCTTCCCCCTGCGTGACAGAAATAGTCCAACAAATGCATGGAACAGGTACAAAATATGTGACAAGTGCCAATGTTCCAATCAATAAAGAATAAAGTCTAAATGGATTGTTCCTTTTTGTTCATTTCTACTTTAGGATCTTTTTTTTTTTTTTTAACCATTAGATCTTTATTGAATTTAGCAAAAGAATCAAAACAAAAATAGAAGACCTCATGTGATATAGTACATGGACAAGTAACAGTTACTAGAATTTGAACAAGAGGGAGGGCAAGGAGGGGGGGAGTGGGGAAGGGAAGGGGGGAGAGGAGTATATACAGTGGGAGAACAGAAACATGAATTATGCAGGGTTATATTCAAATTAAGCATGCGTTTCATCTTTGTAGTCTTAATAAGAGTCTTTCGCGCAAAGCATAGATCCAGAGTCTAATACGATTGACAGAGAAAATTACAATAATACACAATTTGAAGTTAACGTTGAGTTTTAACAGTGTTGTGAATCGAGTCTACCCAGGGGTCCCACAAGTTGAGAATTTTAGTCCTATGGGAAAGATCATGTGCCAGGATTAGTTCATACTGGAAATGTAAATTAAGTTTCCTTAGAAGTTCGTTGTGAGCTGGCAACGAGGGGAGTCTCCAATGAGAAGCTAAGCACATACGAGAGGCCACCAGGACATCGGTCAGAATAGGTCGCAGGATACGAGGGAGATCCGCTATACCGATACCCAAGAGGGCCATCTGTGGGGTTAGTGCACAAGGGAGGCCTGTTAACGTCTTCAATAGTGCCTCCACTTTATTCCAAAAGGGTACAACTTTTGGACAAAACCACCAGATGTGAGCTGGTGTTCCCCCCCCATCCCGCATAATCTCCAACACAGAGGCGAGGCTGGCGAAGATCTACCCACAAAGCTGGCTAGAAGGACGGGGATTAGGTACCAATCTAATTGTAGCTTTTTCACCTGCTCCAGGTGGCCCTATAGGTAGCAGCATGTTTTGCAGCAGCTTGCCATTCATCCAAGGTGGCAGAAAACAATAGCCTTGACTCCCATTTAGTCATGTAGGGCAGTTTGGCGGTGTTACTATGACTTATAAGGGCTTTATGTAATATTGAAATACCATGTTGGATGGATGCCCCCTGCTTGAAGTAAGCCTGCAGAGCAGGGTCCCATTCCTCATTCTCCTGCCGACGAATCATCAGAGAGGAGTGGAGATGGCGCAGCTGTAAGTACTGGAAAAATGCCGACTAAAGTACTGAGTACCTTGAAACTAAAGATTCAAAAGGCAGCATAACCAGATTATCTGTAATATCAAAAAGAGTGTTGATGCCCTTTACCCTCCAGGAGGTCAGGAACAGTGAATCAATTAACTCCTCCAGTGCCCATAGAGAGACGGAGCAGTACAAGAAGCCCAGATGTGTCTTCTTTAACTGAGACCACACTCTCAGTACAGCCTGCATGGAACGCAACAAGTCACTGCGGCCAGCGCCGTCTAGAAAATATGTCTCCAACAGAAATCTGGCGTAGTGTCTCGGTGCAAACCAGGACTATCTGTTGCCATTGTGGCGCAGTGGATTCAGACCACCAGATCTGTGCAATTTCAAGAAGAATCGCTTTATAATATGTTCGATTATCTGGCGCTCCAAGACCTCCCAGTCCCCCCGGCAACACCAGTATATTATTTGCCACCCTATGTGGTTTATTATTCCAAATAAATTTATTCAACATAGTTTGAAATCGAGCCAGTTGTTTTGTGGGAAAGTAGACGGGTAAGCAGCGGAGTAGGTACAGGATTTTTGGAAGGAGGGTCATTTTGCCCAGTTGTATCCTAGCCATCTATGTCAACTGTATGGAGGAGTACGAGGAGATCAGAGATGCCAGGTCTCTTGCAAGTATGTCACAGTTAACTTGTAGTATGTGTATCGTATGGGTTATATTTCTTCCTAAGCATGTAAAACCTTTGGAGGCCCAAATAAAGGGGAACCTCTGGCGTAGTTCCCGCTGAAGTGGGGCAGGGACCTTAATTGGGAATATTACCTATTTAGTGAGGTTCAATTTATAATAGGACACCCTGGAGAAATCATCCAGGATACCCATTATCTCAGGGATGGTGGTGGATATATTTGTACACGTAAAAATCACGTCGTTGGCATAGAGGCCGATCTTATGCTCAACCGCACCCACACATACTCCCAACACAGTGGTGCTTAATCTGATGATAGCAGACAGTGGCTCCATCACCAAGGCAAATATGAGTGGAGAGAGGGGGCAGCCCTGACGAGTGCCATTAGTTATAGCGAAGGTTGATGACATGAACCCCAAAGCACGGACCAAGTCACTGGGGGAAGAATATAAGGCCATAATGGAGTCGTAGAATCGACCAAGCATAGCAAATTTGTGCAAAACTGCACTAAGATATCCCCAGTGCACTCGGTCAAATGCCTTCTCTGCGTCAAGGGAAAGTAAGGCACCCGGGGTACCCCCCCTCTCCAGAATCTACAGTAGGTTAACCAGTCTCCGTGTTCTGTCACGCGCCTGTCTGGCAGGTACAAAACCCACCTGGTCTGGTGCAATGAGGGAAGGAAGGACCATCTAAACGGGTGGGCAGTACCTTAGCATAGAGCTTTAGGTCACAGTTGAGCAGGATGATCGGCCGGTAGTTACCAGGGAGTGTAGGGGCCTTTCCCGGTTTGTGTATTGTTGAAACAATAGCCAGCAGTCCCTCACTGCGGATTGCACCTTTCTCCTGCCAGTAAGTAAATACTTTTAGAAGGTGTGGCGAGAGTGTATTAACGAATGTGGAGAAGTACGGATATGTAAAGCCGTCCGGACCCAGAGCAGAATGTTTTTTAACTGACCGAATTGCATCACGGATCTCATGTTCAGTTATTGGGGAGTTTAACCAGGACCTCTGTGCCGCCGTGAGGGCAGGGAGTTTAGCTCGGCTTAGGAAATTCCAGATGGCATCAGTCGTGGGTTGTGGAGTGTCCGCAGAGTCACGCAGATTATATAGATTCTCGTAGTAGGTTTTAAACTGTTCCGCAATCTGTATCGGGTTTCGGACGTGCGAACCATCTGGTGCTATTAAGTGGGCGATTTTGGCTTGCATCTCCTTCTTTTTGACCCGACGAGCAAGTAGTGCTCCCGCTCGATCACCCATGCTATAGTATTTGGCTCTGGTTTTCAGTAGTTTTTTTTTCCACCCTTGTAAGCATTAAAGTTTGAAGTATGTGGCGCAACTGCAGAAGGGCCGCGCGTAGGGTGTCCGAGGGGGATTGTTTATAGTTAGATTCCAGAGACCTGATCTGCCGAATGAGGGCTTGAAGCTCAGCATTATATCTTTTTTTTGGTATAGGCAGCCAGCTTTAAGAGAGCCCTTCTCATGACGTCATTCAGCAGAAAAAATTCTTTCATCTGTTGAGTTAGGTCATCTACATTTGAGGGGAAGGTTAGCAGGGATTCGTTAAGTCTCCACACAGTCAGTGGCGTTACAGCCAATGAGTCTGCAAGTGTCACTGTGACTGGGGCATGATCCGTCCATGTGATAGATCCGATGTCCGCCCCTAGACAATGAGGGAGAAGACCATCATGCATCAGGAAAAAATGGGCTGGTGGTGTTGGAGGAGATACCCAAGCAAAATCTGGAGGTCCGTGGTTTACTGAAGGTCTTCATGAGAGCTGAAAAGAACGCAACAATAGTGAGTTTATTTGTATTTGGTTAAATCACACCAATGCGGTCCTAAATATAGAATATCAGTGTTGCTTCTATTTATTATTTTTTATAGAATCTTTTATAGAGGAGCTTTTCATTTAGGCTGTCCGGAATCATGCTTCTCAAATTGTAAATCCACTTGGCCTCCCATCTGAGTAAATCATCAACCACATGTTCATTTCGGTTTGAAGTCTGCGTCCTGTCAACCACTAGAACTTTTAGATCTCTAGATATGCTGTTGTGGCACTCAAAGAAACGTTTGGCTACCGAGATGATGGGCGTACCTTTTTCTTTGTGGTTTTTAGCACAGGCGATGTTGGAAAGGTGGCCCTGGATCCTTTTTCTCACCTCCTGCGCAATTTCCCCAACATATAGTTTCGGACAACTGCAGGCCAAAATGTAGATGACATCAAGTGTACGACAGAGTAAAACTTTGCATACATTTCTCTGGGAAAAATGGGAGAGATCTATACTTTTTCCAGCAATCATGGGGTAAACTGAACATTCCCCACAAGGGTAAGTACCAACAATTCACTATCATCGTCCAAGTAGTCTAGTAGTCCTCTTTTTTATGATCTTTTTTATACATCACTCCAATGACTGTTAAAAGAGGTTACTACATTAACGGTGGACATCTTTGACTTCTCACATAGTTTCAGCAAATCCTGGAAATCTTTACTCCTAGAGTTTTGGAAGGCCTGTGATATGATTTATGAGGGTAACCCCTATCCTGGAACCTAAGTTCCCTAGCTTCTTTCCTTAAAGGGAACCAGTCACCTAATTTTAAGCTCCTACACTATCTCTAGCTGTCCCTACACCTTCCTAGCAGCTCCCTTTTAATCCCCAAGGGCCAGTTTTATCGAGTCAGGAGGAACTACACTGAGGGGCATTAAAGGGAGCCTGTCACCTGATTTTAAGCTCCTACACTATCTCTAGCTGTCCCTACACCTTCCTAGCAGCTCCCTATCTATCCCTTTCTTATCTAAAGTGTCACTAGTAAACATGTGTAAAATAAGTATGAACTTACTGCAGTCCCCGTGGTTAGGGGACTGTGTAGGCGTGGCCACGCTGCCATCAGCACACCTTTGTGGTGTAATGCACGCCTTGCTGGGCGGCATTATTCTGGGTCCTCTCTGCCCTCTTATTTGGAATCTCCCGCCCTCTTTGTAGTTCTAAGCACCGGCCGGACGTCACTTCCAGCGCGGTGCATTATGGGGCCGGTCACGTGATCGGCCCTAGTGCATTATGGGCTTGATCACGTGATCGGCCGGCTTCAATAAGCGCACTGCGCATGCGCGGAGCCGGGCCGATCACGTGATTGGCCCCATAATTCACTAGGGCCGATCACGTGACCGGCCTCATAATGCACCGTGCCGGAAGTGACGTCCGGCCGGTGCTTAGAACTACAAAGAGGGCGGGAGATTCCAAATAAGAGGGCAGAGAGGACACGGAATAATGCCGCCCAGCGGGGCGTGCATTACACCACAAAGGTGTGCTGATGGCAGCGTGGCCACGCCTACCCAGTCCCCTAACCACGGGGACTGCTGTAAGTTTATACTTATTTTACATATGTTTACTAATGACACTTTAGATAAGAAAGGAATAGATAGGGAGCTGCTAGGAAAGTGTAAAGGGCCTTTCACACGTGTCAATGTCGCCCGCGATATCGCTCAGGCGTCACAAATTATTAATCGCCTGAGCGATGTGGAATTATCGCAGGTAAGCTGTCACACGCGTCAATATGACCCAGCGATGTGGTGATGTCGCCATCTTGCGAGCGATTTTATTTAGTCGCTCGTACGATGTCAAAATAGAAAATACGTCGCTGAGTTTAGTGTCACACGCAGCGATGCACAAGGTCTACTGAGCGATGAGCGACAGGTTTTACATCTGGCAGTGAAACCTGCGATCGGCGATTAGCGACATGTCGCTGGTTGCATCGCTTGGTCACACGCTTCAATGTCGCTCCTACGTCACTATTACGTCGCTCGAGCGACTGAAAATCCGTGACGCATGAGCGATATTGACAGCGATATCGACGCGTGTGACATCCCCTTAAAGGACAACTAGAGATAGTGTAGGAGCTTAAAATCAGGTGACAGGCTCCCTTTAATGCCCCTTAGTGTAGTTCCTCCTGACTCAATAAAACTGGCCCTTGGGGATTTCATTGCGTACATGAGATGGATGAAAGCTACTGTAGTGGAGTACGCCATTTGTCACAGTCGATTTCCGATGTAAGGCAGTAGAGACTTTTCCATCACAGGCCATGATCTTTAAGTCTAGAAACTCAACCTCTTTCAAGGAGCAATTTGATGTTAGCTTAATATTCCAGCTGTTGTTGTTAAGCTCTGTGATGAAATCTAGGCACTCTGCGGTCGTACCTATCCAAAAAAGTAGAATATCATCGATAAATTGATACCACTGAAGTACCTTGCTCTTAAAAGCTGGTATGGTGTGGACGTAGGTCTCCTTCTACCATCCTAAATACAAATTAGCATAGGATGGGCCACATCTCGCACTTATAGAAGTCCCAGATACCTGCATGTAATGCACGCAATCAAGATCAAATAATTATTTTCAAGCACCATCCTCAAGAGTTCCAGGAGAAGAGAGTCATGAGTATGATTCCCTGTAGTGTATCTGTCAAGGAAAAAAAGACACAGCTGCAATCCCCACCTCATATTGAATAAATGTGTAGAAACCCTTAACATCCATAGTTACCAATAAAATGTTTTCCGGTATGTTCAGGCTGTCTAGATGAGTAATTAGATGGGAGGAATCGTGAATGTACAAGCCTAGGGAGAAAACCAGGGGCTTTAGGTAAAAGTCAACATATAGTTACATAGTTTTTAAGGTTGAAGGAAGACTTTAAGTCCATCTAGTTCAACCCATAGCCTAACATGTTGATCCAGAGGAAAGCAAAAAAAAAAACCATGTGGCAACACTAGGTCCACATTGGGGGAAAAAAATTCCTTCCTGACTACAGATATGGCAATCAGACTAATTCCTGGAACAACGCCCTATCAAAGGATCTAGTATATATAACTGGTAGTAATATAGTTTTCAAGAAAGGCATCCAGGCCCTTCTTAAATGTTAGTAGTGAGTCACTCATTACTACATCATGTGGCAGAAAGTTCCATAGTCTCACTGCTCTTACAGTAAAGAATCCATTTATTGCGCCCCTTACAGCCTTATTTAGCCATAGTGGTTTCCTCCTATTTCTAGCATGCTTATTCCCATAGGGTATATATTGTGCCCAGGCCCTATTCAGGATGCTAATAAACGTCTCCCACTTGCTTTGTGTACTTTTATGACTCAGGATATCATCCCAGTTTATTGCACTAAGATCATCTCTCAACCATTGGAAATTTGCCTTCCTGAAGTGTAGTGTCCTTGTAGCCCCTCTACTACACATCTTATTAAAGGATACTTGAAAACTTATTATTTTATGATCACTATTACCCAAGTGATCTCCAACCCGTATATTTAATATGCGGTCTGGCCTGTTGGTTAATATTAGGTCCAGCAGTGCCCCCCTTCTTGTTGGGTCCTGAACCAGTTGTGAAAGGTAATTGTCTTTCATAGTTGTCAAAAACCTATTACCTTTGTTAGAACTGCAGGTTTCTGTTCCCCAATGTATTTCAGGGAAGTTGAAGTCCCCCATAATAATGACTTCTCCCTGAGTCGCTGCTTCATCTATTTGCTTTATGAGGATATTCTCCTCCACTTCCATTATTGTTGGGGACTTATAACAAACCCCTATCAGTAATTTATTATTTTTCCCCCCTCCCCTTATCTCCACCCACAGAGACTCTACATTTCCATTAGATTCACCTATATTATCACGCAGGATAGGTTTTAAGGATGATTTTACGTATAAACATACACCTCCCCCTCGCTTATTTGTACGGTCATTTCTGAACAGACTATAGCCCTGTAAATTAACAGCCCAGTCATGGCTCTCATCAAGCCATGTCTCCGATATCCCCACCATGTCATAATTATTTTCCAACAAAATCAATTCTAATTCCTCCATTTTGTTGGTGAGGCTTCTAGCATTAGTGTACATGCACTTAATGCATCTCTCTTTACCTCTATTCCTTCCTACTATATTGACTGTTCTAACCCCACCCCCCATGCCACCCCCAATTTTATTACTTGTGCCCAGGTTACTATTTACACTATCATCCCCTCCTGTACAATGAATACCCTTCCCCCCAATCCCTAGTTTAAACACTCCTCTAACCCTCTAGCCATTTCCTCCCCCAGCACAGCTGCACCCTCCCCATTGAGGTGCAGCCCGTCCTTAGCATAGAACCTGTAGTCAACAGACAAGTCGGCCCATTTCTCCAGGAACCCAAACCCCTCCTTCCTACACCAATTCCTGAGCCACGTATTTATCTCCCTAATCTCCCGTTGCCTCTCTGGTGTGGCATGTGGTACAGGCAGTATTTCAGAGAATACTACCTTGGAGGTCCTTGCCTTAAGCTTGCAGCCTAATTCCCTGAAATCATCTTTAAGGACCTTACACCTACCTCTAACTTTGTCATTTGTGCCAATGTGCACCATGACCGCTGGGTTCTCACCAGCCCCTCCCAGCAATCTGTCAACCCGATCAGCGATGTGCCGGACTCGAGCGCCAGGTAGGCAGCACACTGTTCGACGATCCCTGTCTTTGTGACAGATTGCCCTATCTGTTCCCCTAATAATTGAGTCCCCCACTACCAGCACCTGTCTGTCCTGCCCTGCTCTCCTGTTTTCCTGCTTACTGGAGCAGACACTCCTCTGGCTTTCAGAGGTCATGCCCTGCTGCAGCAGCGCTATCCCTGAACTCGCACCCCCCTCATCTGCCAACTTGGCAAATTTATTGGGGTGTGCCAGATCAGGACTAGCCTCCCTGGCACTCTTCTTTCTACCCCACCTTCTAACTGTCACCCAGCTGGCTACCTCACTGTCCTGCAGCTCCATGCTACCATCCTCCCCCACGTTTCCCATTGAGCAGCTGTTCAGTGAGCAGCAGACTCCTTTCCATATTGTCTATGGATCTCAGCGTTGTCAGTTGTTCATTTAGATCCAGTATCTGGGCTTCCAAATGCACAACATACTCACATCTCACGCAGCAGTATGCACCCTCGACCGGCTGTTTAAGGAATGCATACATGTGGCAAGATGTACACTGGATGGCATTGCCAATTATGGAGCTCATTTCCTAATGGGATTGCACCAGACAGAAATGATAAGTAAAAAGAAATGCAAAATATTAATAAAATACAACCATCAATTCAGTAATTCCTCCCTTCCAAACTCCCTGAATCGAAAGTCACTGAATCACAAGTCACACACTTAATTCCGTCCGCACTTACGCTCCCGGTCACACTCGCTAAGAACTAAGATTTAAATTTTTTTTTTCCTTAGCAGAAAATCAGCCTACAGCTCAGTGTACTATATGAGCACGTATGTTTAAAAAGTCCCCCTATCCCGGACACAATAGATCTACAGGCGGTTTAGTCATGTATTTATGGACCTTTGGAGTAAATAGAAGGTGGAAATTTTTGGATGTTTAATCAAAAGAAATTCCTTTTCCTTCTTATAATGATGTTAAGTTCAAAGGCTCTTACAACTACCGGTAGTTTCTTTTAAAGACTCCAGTTGAGTCAGAGAGTAGGGACTGATAACAGGCTGGGTTCCCCAGTTGTCTGTTGGTCTCCTCAAGGTACATTTCAATAGGCCACAACACTGTATTTCCCCTTTATCTGCCTCTTCTATTAGGAATGATGGATTTTTCCACAAGCTGTCAATTGCTTTTACTTCTTCTTTTCTGTGATTACTTTTTTGAAAAGCATTAACCTTCAGCTCTCTGAGGTCTCTCCAAGTAGCCTCAAAGAAGATTTGTAGAGCAGGGTAGATTGAAAAGGGAGTGGGGGAGGTGGTCTGAGATGGTAAGCGCTGTGTAAATGGTTTCTTATTCAAGTTACCTGTTTGTTCAGATCCTTCTTGTACAAAGTACAAAAGATCCTGCAGGACCGCATAATCTTGTGCCGGTAGAGTTTCAATTAGAGTTAGGCACTGGTAGAGGAACTTAAAGACCAGCTGTCTACAAAATAGATCTGTCTTTCGTGAACTCAAATTTGTCTAGTACTTTAGTTGGAGAGAAGGACAAACCACGAAAGAGAAGGTTAATTTCAAAATTAGAGAGACAATAAGAAGAAAGATTCACAATCTGAAGATTACCGCCGACACCATTATTGCCCATTGTGCTCCTCACCATCTCCTTCTGTGGTCTGGGTCCTGTGGTTCTACAGGGGACCATCTTCCTGTCCGATGGTTGCGATTCCTGAGGGTGGACTTGTGTTTATGCTTCCCCATTCAAGTGGGTTTTCAAGATCGCTTTTCACCTCTAATAAAATTTTTTCGCCTGATTGCAAAGAGGGGGAGGAGGAGCTCTCGGATTATTGCCCGCACCACCAGCTGGCCTACGGAGTCTTTCAGGATTCCCTGGTCTATGGGGTTTGTTTGGTCCCCACAGTCTTTTAGGGGATCTATGTGGTTTGCCAGACCTATGGTTATTCCTATGGGACCACCTATATAACTTGTTGTCCTCTAGGTCTTTTTTTATCACGCAAGATTTTTTTGTCGCTTACCTTTTACATTATCTTTTTCAAAGCAGTCTGTTGTCTCCTTGAGACGTTCTTGGAAAGGAAAAAACAGTTTCTGTTGGTTTAAGTCTTTTAACTTAGATTCTAAATTTTTAATTCCCCCCTTTGTTTTAAGCAGGAGGTTTTTTTTGAAAATCAATTAGCATATTAATTATCATTACTGAACATTTTAAGAGGCCGGCCTCCCAGGATTTCTGAAAATCAGAATCAACATCCCAAGCGGGAAAAATCTGAACCCGTAATCCTCTGGGAGCAATCCCCAGCTAAACATATTCCTCCAGGCTTTTTATATTCCACAACACCCTAGTCATGAATTTATGTAGACAGATTAACTCTAAAAATTGCCTCAAAAGAGTCATCAGTAGCACCTAGATCAGCCTCATCAAAAAACCCTGTGCTTGCTCCAAATTTCTTCCCTATATTTCAAATCCATTTTAAGCCGTCTAGAAGCACAGGAAATCTACATAGAACATGAAATGTATAACACTTTTGAAAAAAAGCAAACACTTAGGTATGCATAAAAACACAGACGTCTAAAGCAATTATGAAGTGACACCAAATCAGGATATACATGCAAAAAGTAAATGGTAGCCAGCTTACCCAGATCGTAGCTTCCCCTTGGTCCAATCATCTGCCAGGGATCCGCATGGAGATGAGGAAGGCACACCCTCCTGCAATCGTTTGAAACCAAACAAAGTCCAGTGGAGGAACCCTTATTTCGGCATTTTTTCTTAAAATCTCTTTATTCTTCAACCATCGTTAAAAAAGCATTATGCCTTTTTGGACCAGGTATGTACATACAGTGGACACTTTATGGCAGTATAGAAGAGACACAGCTGTCTAGTAACTGACTACGCATTTCAACCTTATAGGTCTTCTCCTAGGTCTCGTGGCTGGGCACGATCAGGGGAGACAGTTGGCCAGGAACCATGTCCCCACAATGGAATGCAAACACAGCCACCTGAAGAGCATCGAAGCCTGTATATGCAGACCCTCTGAACACACTGCAACTACAGCATATACCCAGGGCCACGTCACCTAAACCCCTCCCCATAGGCAACACACAGGAAAAGGGAGTGGGAAAGAGAGAGGACTAAAGCAATTATGAAGTGGCACCAAATCAGTTTCAAGCCTATCACTCGCAAAATTAATCTAAATCGAACCAAGAAGAAAGAAGCATGCACAAAGGATTTGGATCTACTGTGTGGTAAGAATATTATACAATCCAATTTTATGGAGTACAAAACAACATATTCAAGACAATACAATTAAAAACATTTGAAAAAGCGGTGTACAACAGGGACAATTCATGATATGGAGTTTCCCAACCCACTGCTGCTTTGAATACACAGGGCTAGACGTATAGTATATTATGTTACATAGGCTGCTTGGGAGACAGGATAGTATGTATTATGCAGGGCCAGACTGGGACCAAAAAGCAAACCTGGAAAAAAGACCCCACCAGCCCACATACTATAAGACCCATCCGTCCCGATCAGTGAAATTTGCTTTTACGTTGTCAAGGCCTCATCACTTTCTTAAAGGAGTTAAATGAAGAGCCACATGTGAATGGTGCAGAAGAGGGAATAATAAACTGCAGCTCCATTCACATGGTGATCTTCAAAGCTACGTTTGTCAGGATTGTGGGGTCCCAGCGGTCAGATACACAGTGAAGACAAAGTCATCACCTGTACAGAACGGAAGTGATGACTCCCATATTATGGATAATCAATTTAAACAACAATTAAATGCTGAAAATCAAAGTCCAATACCACCTCTCTGAGAACAGGACAGGAGAAGTGGTACTGTGCAGTGTATTTATACAGAATAATACAGATACTGAGGATTACACCCAGTATACAGGACAGGAGAAGTGGTACTGTGCTGTGTATTATATATATATATATATATATATATATATATATATATATATAATAGAAAAAATTCCTTGCAGCACACAGCTATTACCAATGTTGTATAATGCTATAAGCCATGTGTTTGAGAAAAAAGTTTAAAAACTTACGTTTTTCTGAAAAAACTCAAAATCTTATCTTTTAATTCTGAAGTTCTTAGTACAAACATTGGCCAAGGTCTGTTTGCTCGTCGACTGCGACAAAGTGACTTCAGGCACGACGAGTCCTATGCTGACACCCAAGTCCTCCTTTTCTGCTCCCCCACCTCTCGGTGGGCAGACTCCATCTATACGCTCCATCACCTGTCAGCGATGAGGGTGCAATTGCAGCAGAGTATCTGCAACTCTATAGAATATATAATGAAAAAAAGCTGCACAGCACTCATAGACCAGTGTGAACTGGTGCATGCAGAGACACAGAAACATATAAAATAGAAAAAATTCCTTGCAGCACACAGCTATTACCAATGTTGTATAATGGCTTATAGCATTATACAACATTGGTAATAGCTGTGTGCTGCATGGAATTTTTTCTATTTTATATGTTTCTGTGTCATTGCATGCACCAGTTCACACTTGGGTGTCAGCATAGGACTCGTCGTGCCTGAAGTCACTTTGTCGCAGTCGACAAGCAAACAGACCTTGGACAATGTTTGTACTAAGAACTTCAGAATTAAAAGATAAGATTTGGATTTTTTTCAGAAAAACGTAAGTTTTTAAACTTTTTTCTCAAACACATGGCTTATAGCATTATACAACATTGGTAATAGCTGTGTGCTGCAAGGAATTTTTTCTATTTTATATGTTTCTGTGTCTCTGCATGCACCAGTTCACACTGGTCTATGAGTGCTGTGCAGCTTTTTTTCATTATATATTCTATAGAGTTGCAGATACTCTGCTGCAATTGCACCCTCATCGCCGACAGGTGATGGAGGGTATAGATGGAGTCTGCCCACTGAGAGGTGGGGGAGCGGAAAAGGAGGACTTGGGTGTCAGCATAGGACTCGTCGTGCCTGAAGTCACTTTGTTGCAGTCGACGAGCAAACAGACCTTGGCCAATGTTTGTACTAAGAACTTCAGAATTAAAAGATAAGATTTTGAGTTTTTTCAGAAAAACGTAAGTTTTTAAACTTTTTTCTCAAACACATGGCTTATAGCATTATACAACATTGGTAATAGCTGTGTGCTGCAAGGAATTTTTTCTATTTTATATGTTTCTGTGTCTCTACATGCACCAGTTCACACTGGTCTATGAGTGCTGTGCAGCTTTTTTTCATTATATATTCTATAGAGTTGCAGATACTCTGCTGCAATTGCACCCTCATCGCCGACAGGTGATGGAGGGTATATATATATATATATATATATATATATATATATATTGTAATATGATTACTGGTACCCGTAAGGGATGGGAGATATGTTTCAGCCAGGTTGATGAACTCTGTTATGTGAGCTGGGGCTGATTCAGCATGTTCCTCCCTCCCTGAGGTGTGGTCAGAGAAGGTAAATGATCACCTCTGTTTTTTTTTCTTTGGTGTGAGTTTAGAGTGGAGGAGAGCAGTGTGCAGCTCTGAGCCTAAGAAGCTGATCCCCAGTTTGGTTGTTTTTCATATGGTTTATGACAGAAATAAACCTGACATTTACCCGGCAAGGCTTCCTGTGTCTACCTGGAATTGGCAGCTGTGAGTGGCTCTATCACACTTGGTGGAGAATGCGGGCATAGACCCCCAGGAAGCGCCTGGATTGACTACAAACGACCTGCATGTCCTGGGTGAAGGCAGCCACAAGCCTGCAAACACAGTCAGACGGCATGGAGGACCTGATTAAGCACTTGGTGCAGATCCAACAGCAACAGCAGCAGCAGCAACACCAACAACAGCTTGCGCAACAGGAAACCAATCAACTCTTGATTCAGCAGTTGCAGCAGCAGCGGGAGCAGCAACAGGAACTCCTGACTGAGCTCGTCCGGGCAAGGGCAGCTGGCCCGTCTCCAGGTCCAGATGAGGATTCCGGCGTCAGGAAGGCGGTAAGACGGGCGCTCCAAAAGATGACCCCGGGGGATGATGTTGAAGCCTTTTTGACAATTTTTGAGAGGGTCGCAGAGCGAGAAAAGCTGCCACCGGCACAGTGGGCGGAGGTGTTGGCGCCATTTTTAACGGGAGAGCCCCAAAAAGCTTACTATGACCTGGCTTTACAGGACGCTCGTGAGTATGGGAAGCTAAAAACTGAGATTTTAGCACGTCTGGGTGTGACTATGACTGTTAGAGCTCAGCGGGTCCATCAATGGGCCTATCATGGCAACAAACCCCCTCGCTCCCAGATGTTTGACTTGCTACATCTCGTGCAAAAATGGCTGCAGCCAGAAACCTCCACACCAGCGCAAATGGTGGAGCGGGTGGTAATGGACAGATTTGTGCATGCCCTCCCAAAGCCAGTGCAAACCTGGGTTGCTCAGGGAGACCCCCAGAATGCCGATGACCTAGTGGGACTGGTGGAGAGGTACCAGGTGGTGGAGAGTACCCAAGGGAAGCCACGGGACTTGCCAACTAAATATTGGGGGCTACAAACCGCGTCCGACACCCAAAGGAAGGGTAATAGAGCCACGGGTGGAGGGAGCCCGAGGTCACAAGGGGCAAGTGGAGGCGTAACAAAATCTCCAGCTGGTCCGTTAATCTGTTGGAGGTGTCAAGGCCCTGGTCATGTAGCCGCCCGTTGTCCCCTGACTACTGAGCAAATGGACTGTAGCCTGGGTCGGCGCTCCTCATATTATGCTTACCCGGTCTGCAGCATTGACAGGGAACCCAGAGAGGGCCCGCAGGCATGTCTTGTGGAAGTGAATGGGGCCCGAGTAACGGGACTCTTGGACTCCGGAAGTTTGGTGACCCTGGTGAGGGCCACACTTCCCCATCGACTGATACCAGGAAAAAAGGTGGGTGTCCGCTGTATCCATGGAGATGCCAAGAACTACCCCATTGCTATTGTGACCCTAAAAACAAACTGCGGGACTAAGTCACATGAAGTTGGGGTGGTGGAAAACTTATTGCACCCGGTGATAATCGGGCGGGACTTCACTTTGTTTTGGGACTTGTGGGAAAAGGGGGCTGTATCGAAGGGTCCTGGTGAAGGACAGTCAGCCCAGCCAGAGACAGTGCCGCTGCAGGAGGCAGATGAGTTTCCCCTGGGAGTGCTGCTTGGTGACGACGATGAGCCGGAGTCCCATGAAGCCGACTTCCCGGAGTTGATGACATCCAGCGGGAATTTTGGGACTGCTCAAATGAGGGACTTGACCCTGAAAGGGGCCTTTGAAAATGTGACTGTTATAAACGGGGTTGCCCAGGAGCCGGGGGCTGACACCAGGTTCCCTCACTTTGCAGTAAATCAGAGAGTTGATATATCGGGTTACCCAGGTGAGAGGTGAGGTAATAGAACAGCTGTTGGTTCCAGGGCCCTATAAACGCAAAGTATTAGACATGGCCCATTCTCATGTCCTGGGTGGTCACCTAGGGGTAGATAAGACCCAGGAGCGGATCCTTCGGAGGTTCTATTGGCCTGGGTGTCATCGGGAGATTGTAGACTATTGTAGGTCGTGTCCCACCTGCCAGTTGACCGCCCCCGTTGCTCACTTCCGAAGTCCGCTAGTGCCATTACCAATTATAGAAGTGCCCTTTAATCGAATTGCCATGGATCTGGTGGGCCCCCTGGTCAAGTCTGCAAGAGGCCACCAGTACATCTTAGTAGTCCTGGACTATGCGACTCGGTACCCGGAGGCGATACCTTTGAGAAATTCCTGTGCTAAAACTATAGCCCGAGAATTGGTGCACGTCTTTTCAAGAACGGGACTTCCAAAAGAGATCCTGACAGATCAAGGAACCCCCTTTATGTCCAAGGTTATGAGGGAACTGTGTAAAGCACTACAGATAACCCAATTGAAAACCTCAGTGTACCATCCGCAGACAGACGGTCTCGTGGAGAGATTCAACAAAACGTTGAAGTCCATGCTGAAGAAGGTGGTCGAGAAAGACGGTCGAGACTGGGACGGTCTCCTCCCATATCTGATGTTCTCTATCAGGGAGGTTCCCCAGGCCTCAACGGGATTCTCTCCATTTGAACTCTTGTATGGTCGTCATCCTCGAGGTCTCTTGGACATAGCAAAAGAGACATGGGAAGCGGAGGTGACCCCCCACCGTAGTGTCGTGGAGCATGTCGCTCAGATGCAGGCGAGAATCGCCGAAGTGATGCCCATCGTAAGAGACAATTTGCTCCGAGCGCAAGAGGCGCAAGCAAGGGTGTATAACCGCTCTGCAAGGGTGAGACAGTTCAGTCCTGGTGATCGTGTACTGGTATTGATCCCTACAGTTGAAAGTAAATTCCTCGCCAAGTGGCAAGGACCTTATGAAGTGGTCGACAAAGTGGGCGAGGTGAACTATAAAATTCACCAACCTGGAAGAAGGAAGCCTTATCAGGTATACCACGTCAACCTGCTGAAGCCATGGCGGGATAGAGACCCTATGGAAGCCCCCTGTCTGGTAGGGAAGATGGAGGCCGACATCAAAGAGGTCACAGTGGCGTACACACTGTCTAGGGCTCAAAAGCAACAGTGTCAAGAGGTGCTTCATCGGAACAGGGATCTCTTCACAGACCTGCCGGGATGTACCCAGGTTGTGGAACACGACATCCTCACTGAACCACACGTGAGGGTTAACCTGAAGCCGTACCGGATCCCTGAAGCTCGTCGAGAAGTGATCTCGAAGGAGGTGACAAGAATGTTGAATCTCGGTGTTATCGAAGAATCAAAGAGTGGCTGGTCCAGTCCCATCGTACTGGTGCCGAAACTGGACGGATCATGGCGGTTTTGTAATGACTATCGCAAGTTGAACGAAGTCTCCAAGTTTGATGCCTATCCGATGCCTCGAGTCGATGAGCTCATCGAGAGGTTAGGACCAGCAAGGTACATCACCACCCTTGATCTAACAAAAGGATACTGGCAGATACCTATGTCACAGAGTGCCAAGGAGAAGACGGCCTTTTCTACACCTGATGGTTGTTTCCAGTATACACGGATGCCATTCGGGCTTCAGGGAGCCCCGGCCACCTTCCAGAGGGCCATGGACCGAATCCTAGCCCCCCATAAGAGGTACGCTGCAGCTTATTTGGACGACATAGTGATCTATACCTCGGACTGGGAAAGTCACCTGCAGAAGGTCCAGAGGGTGCTGGAGGCACTGAGAACTGCGGGGTTCACAATTAACCCGAAGAAGTGCGCCATCGGGAAGGAGGAGGCCAGGTATTTGGGTTATGTTGTCGGGAGAGGCCAGATCAAGCCACAACTAAATAAAGTGGAGGCAATCCAGAGTTGGCCACAACCCCTCTCTAAAAAGCAAGTCAGAGCCTTCCTGGGACTTGTCGGATATTACCGGCGATTCATCCCGAACTTTGCTGTGAAAGCCGCTCCCTTGACTGACCTCCTTAAGGGCACGAAGTCCTCCATGGCCAAGTGGACTTCGGAAGCTGAGACGGCTTTCCAGGACCTAAAGTCCGCTCTGTGTAACCGACCGGTCCTAATGGCACCAGATTTCAGCAGGGAGTTTGTACTCCAGACCGACGCGTCAGAGGTCGGGCTAGGAGCTGTCCTGTCCCAGGTAGTACATGGAGAAGAACATCCAATCCTGTACCTTAGTAGAAA
Organism: Allobates femoralis; assembly: GCA_033576535.1. Classification (NCBI taxonomy): domain Eukaryota; kingdom Metazoa; phylum Chordata; class Amphibia; order Anura; family Aromobatidae; genus Allobates; species Allobates femoralis. Next base: position 413,957,644 of record JARQOC010000001.1, read on the forward strand.
GTTGTCGTCCTGCGAAAAGAACTATGCTATTGTTGAGAAGGAGTGTTTGGCCATCAAATGGGCGGTGGACACTTTACGTTATTACCTCCTAGGGCGACAGTTTAGGCTGGTGTCCGATCATGCGCCCCTGACGTGGCTGAGGGACAGACGGGGAAAGAATGTCAGAGTGACCCGGTGGTTTTTGGCTCTTCAAGATTTCACTTTCCATGTTGAGCACAGGCCCGGGAAATTCCATGGGAATGCGGATGCCCTGTCTAGGTTCCCCTGTTTGGTGTCCAATGGTGCCCAAACCTCCGGCTTTGGGCAGAGGGGGGGAATGTGTAATATGATTACTGGTACCGTAAGGGATGGGAGATATGTTTCAGCCAGGTTGATGAACTCTGTTATGTGAGCTGGGGCTGATTCAGCATGTTCCTCCCTCCCTGAGGTGTGGTCAGAGAAGGTAAATGATCACCTCTGTTTTTTTTTCTTTGGTGTGAGTTTAGAGTGGAGGAGAGCAGTGTGCAGCTCTGAGCCTAAGAAGCTGATCCCCAGTTTGGTTGTTTTTCATATGGTTTATGACAGAAATAAACCTGACATTTACCCGGCAAGGCTTCCTGTGTCTACCTGGAATTGGCAGCTGTGAGTGGCTCTATCACAATATATATGATAGATATATATATAGAGAGAGAACAATACAGATAGTGATATTATACATACTATGCATGAAATGGTGTATATTATATACTACACACCACAGAGCGCACACTATAAGCTACAGGGTATACACCATACACTGCACATTATACAGGACATAGTGTACACTGTATACACAACCTACACTAGATAGATTTCATTATATACTACACAGCATAAAATATATATCAGCATGTATTCTCTATATACCATACATTATACATAGCACAGTATACACTTTCTACATGACTGTACTTTACCTCGTGTTCTGCACTACAATACGTTACAGTGGATGCGATACATGATATACTCTAATATATACAGTATATATAAATTCTCCATATTACTATACCACGTTTTGTACAGTACTGTACTTTTCCTTATATACTACCGTATATTATTTACTATGTTATATGCTGTTTACTAGGCATTACATAGATCTAATATATAAAGCTGAATGTGTGTATGTATGTGTGTGTGTATGTATGTATATCCGGGATTGGCATCTACACCGTCGCAGCTACAGCCGCAAAATTTTGCAGAGTCACACGTCTGGACCCCGGGAGCGTCATAGGCTATGTTGTGAGGCGAATTTTTAACCCTGCGCATTCCAGTTCACCAAACAATTTTGCCCGTATCTACATAATGGGAAAAAAGGGAAAGGAAACGTGTGGGAGGAAAATCGACAGCCATCAGCTATAGAGACAAAATTTTGCACAGTCACAAGTCTGGACCCCGGGAGCGTCATAGGCTTTGTTGTTAGGTGAAATTTTAACCCCGCGCATTCCAATTCACCAAACAATTTTGCCCCAATCTACATAATGGGGAAAAAGTGACAGTTACCAGTTGACAGTTGTGAATGAGAGGGGCTTAATGATAGCACCAAAGACTAACAGCATATACCAGCATATAGTCACTAAGGTGGGGCCCCAACATGAGATATTCACCACACACATGGGACATGTATACACACCACACGCACACAAAGAGTAACAGCAAGTGTATAGTCGCTAAGGTGCAGCTCCAACATTGGATACTCACCACGCACCCGAACAAACACACACCACAAAGAGACACACACAACACAGATACACACACACACCCCCAAGGGGACGCACACACACTCAATAGCGACACATACACTCACCCCACAGGGACACACACACCACAAAGAGACACACATAACACAGACACACACCACACAGACCCCCCCACAGGGACACACACACATACACACCCTATAGGGACACATGCACTCACCCCACAGGGACACACACACACCACAAAGAGACACACACAACACAGATACACACACACACCACAGACCCCCACAGGGGCACACACACATACACACCCTATAGGGACACATGTACTCACCCCACAGGATCACACACATACACACACCACAAAGAGACACACACAACAGAGACACACACCACACAGACCCCCCCCACAGGGACACACACATACACACCCTATAGGGGCACATGCACTCACCCCACAGGGACAAACACACACACCACAAAGAAACACACACAACAGAGACACACACCACACAGACCCCATCCCACAGGGACACACACATACACACCCCAGGGACACACACACCACACAGACAGACACAGATGTGCACAAATCACCTCACACAACTCGCCTCATACGTAAACTATCTTTATTTTCTAAACATAAACATCTGATTAAAAACAGCCAATGTGCAACACATGTGCCATATAGGGAATTAAGGCAGATGTCAGTCAGATGAGCTGTCTATTATGTGTATGTGTGAGGTAACATACTGCCCGGCCAGGGGGTGGGTTTACTGTTGGCTGGAGATTTATTAGGCTGCCTATAGCAATCAATCACAGCTCAGCTTCTATTTTCCTACAGGTCATTAATATGACATATTCAAATTCTATTTTGTTATAGCTAACAGCAGTTATTTATTAACCCGGGCGTAGCCGGGTACTACAGCTAGTTGTATTATATAATATATCTTATGTTATATAATAGACATTTCATAATTTTTATTATTATTGATCTTTTGTTACACTTTGCACATTTGATATTATTAGATGTTGTACACTACTATCCCTTATATACTGTTTATATACTATATAGTGTATGTTATTTAATTTACTCCATATTACATTACATATTTTCCATACTAGATGTATTATCCTATACACTATATACTTATAATAACACTTGTGCTCAGGCACACAGACAGATTGAAGCTCCTGGGTACAGAGTAAAATGTGACTTTATGTGACACATGTGCTATTCCTCCTACCGTGTTTCCCCGATAGTAAGACCCCCCCAAAAGTAAGACAGGGTGGGGGGGTGCGGGGGGGTCTGCTAATGTAAGACCCCCCCCCCCCGAATGTAAGGCAGGGTAGGGGGGAGGGGGGGTCTTACTATCGGGGAAACACGGGGGGGGGGGGGTGTACATACATACATACATACACACGTACAGACACAAGCATACACATATATACACACCATACACACCACACACACCACACACACCGCACACACACATAGCACCGCTTCTTACGGGTCCTGTGTGGGGTCCCCGATGGTCCTGTGCCGTCCTCTGTGCTCCGGTCCGGTCCCCGAGATGATCCGCTGCCGTCCGCCGTGTTCTGGTGCCGTTTTGCACCGGTATTGCCGGTCCTAGGCTCCATGGTCCCTGCTCTTCTGGAGTTCAGGCCGCAGCTCCGCCCAAGTCATAGTGTGGGCCAATCAGCATAGCGGCGCTCAGAAGCAAGCGTCATCGGGCGCTTGCCTCTGACGTCAGCGCCGCTATGCTGATTGGGTGCAGAGCGTGCGGGCAGGCAGTGACAGGGCCAGGGACTCTGGGCCTGCATCTGTGCATGATGGCCACCGCATAATGACTTACAGCCGGCCGGAGGAGCAGGAGCATCGGCCCCCGGCCACACCCCCACCACCGGCCCATAGGGAGAAGTCCCGGTAGCCCTGCCTACCAGTCCGGGCCTGGTATTATAGCACTAAACAAGAAGCACTTATCAAAGTATAAGAGCTCACAGGTAAATATTTGTTGTCTTGATACTTGAATCTCAAAGACATACCAACTTGGAATGTATATTATTCTTACTATACAGTAGATCCCAATCCTTTATGCACGCTTCTTTCTTCTTGGTTCTGATTTACAGAGGAAAAAAGAAGATAGGGAGGGAAAACAGGAGAGTGATACTCACCTGTCCTGAAGAAGACAGTACCATCTTTACCATGTTCTACTCCTTGCATGCGACGCTATGTGGGGCAAATGGGCAAGATTCTACTAGCATATGGACCACCGCCCCATACTTCAGTAAGGTACCTAGGTACGGACAAATGACGTGAGAGAATACAGGCTGCGCAAACAGACTATACTTTCCGTCACACTGTAGGTGATCAGAGTGCACATTTACACCCAGTTACCCAAAGAACTGTGCAAAAGAAGGAAAGGAAAAGTTAACAAAACGTTTTAGATGGGACTAAAAACCGACCCTCCTCTAACTGACAGAAAAAAAATTGAGGAAGTCAAGACCCAACAGGAGAGGTATAGTCTGCTGGGAAAGAGTTTATTTCTTTATTAGGCAATATTTGTGTCAACCTCCAGGTGGCAGTACCCTATTCCCCAAGATTCGGTGTCCCTCAATGAAGTGGCCGATAAAAACACATTTATTAGTTTAATTTTTTTTCATTTGTTTTTTAGTTTGTGTTTTTGTCACATTGGTAGATCACCTGTTAGACCCCGCTTCATGGCGAGTTTAACAACCACCATACGTGGCAGACCTGGAGGTCATCATCTGACCTCTGGTTGACATGATAACCCTCAGCACACAAGTCATTACATCGGGTGAGAGGAGCCAACTCCCTCCCACAAACGTCTATATGCCATGATCGCTATTGATTGGACGATTTAGAAGATGACACATGGATAACATCATCGGGACCTGAGCCAATTAGGTCCAGATAATGACAACGGTCAGAATTAATGTTGTGCACCAGAATCCTGGCACTTGCAGGACACTTGGGGTCTTAATGTCAGGAAGGCCAGCGACCATAAAGAAACGTTGGCGCTGCACAAAACAAAGCAAGTGCTGACATTTAGTTACTCTCGGCGGTCAGGAACAAGTTAAAATACAGGTTTTACTAAAATAGAAAAGCCAACATGAATGGGTACAAATTAATGCAATGCCAGCAATAAAGCAGTAGGCAAAATTCCCAAGTACTGTACTTTAAAAATTTATTAAGTACCACTGTCATTTTATTAACAAATTCTGTAAAGCTGTTTCCTTTCTTGCCTTCAATGTAAAAAAACTTACTTGATAAATCCTGTAATCAGTAATAGCAGCATCTGGACAGTGTATTACTGCTGTGTCCATTATGCTGCATTGTACAGTACAAGAGTTTTAGAAATACCACGCCCACTGTGCTTCTCCTCTCTGCAGCGTTATTTCAGCTGTGGTGCGGGTTGCCGCGCCTACACATCTCCGCAGCATTTTAATATATTACTGTGGAGTCGGAAGTGATCTCCAGTGGGTGAATGCAGGGAAAAGCCGCCCCGTTCCGAATGCAGATTGTGGGCACAGAGTGGCTGCGTTCACCCTGCATTCACCTGCGGCTTACCTCAGGTCCAGATCGTCTGCACATACCCTTACAAGCCTGTAAATATTTGCGTGAACAAAACAATTCTACACTTTAATCAGATTAGCTACCTAAGATACAAAGGTTACGTTACCAATGCAAATACAAATTTACCTCATCAGCAGCTTTAATAATATATTCAGCAATTTTGGGGTCCAGGCCATAATCCTTATTTACTTCTGCTGCTGCTTTTTTTAAGATTCCAAATGCTCTAATGACTGGCACCTAAAATTAATAGAGAAAAAAATTGAAATCATAATTTTTCATAGTGACTGCACTTCTCACTATGCAGATTTTTACTTATTTGGGTACTACCCAGAAAGTCAAGAAATATAATTTTATGCTATGGAGCCTTTCATTAAAGGGAATCTGTCAACGGGTTTTTTCTAATGTAACCTGAAGACAGCAGGAGATAGGGACTGACAGCTTTTAGGGATGTGTCACTTATTTAACTGTGTGCAGTTTACATACAATTAATGTTTTATCACCAGGGGATAATTACTACCAGGACTATCTGGCATGAGAGCACTTGTCCAACCATACTCTTCTCTAATAAACAGATAACTACGAATAGTGAATGTACCGTATATACTCGTGTATAAGCCGAGTTTTTCAGCCCAAAATTTGGGCTGAAAAGTCCCCCCTCGGCTTATACACGGGTCTATACGGTAGACCCGTGTGGTGGGGGCTGTGGGGCCGGGGCTGTGGAGGCTGGAGGAGGCGGGGGGAGGCTGCTGTATGAGCGGCCCCATCACGTGGGGCCGCTCATTATATATGCACTGCCTCCCCCTGTCAATCAGCGCAGGGGGAAGCAGTTCATATATTCCCCCCAAAAGCTGGCACTCACCCCCCCTTGTAAGGCCCCCCCCATCGCTGCTTATACATTACCATTCCGGTGTTCTGATCCGCGCCGCTCCTCGGTGCTTCTTCATGCTCCGTCCGCGCTGGCTGCATCCGGGGATCTCCGGCTGTCGCAGCGATATGACGTCATCGCGCGACGGCCGGAGAATGGAGATCCCGGATGCAGTCAGCGAGGACGGAGCATGAAGAAGCAGCGAGGAGCGGCGCGGATCAGAACACCGGAATGGTAATGTATAAGCAGCGGGGGGGGGGAAGCCTTACAAGGGGGGCCGAGTGCCAGCATTTGGGGGCTGTTGGTACCCCCAGGGGGCTGCTGGGTACCCCCTGGGGGCTGCTTGGTACCCCCAGGGGGCTGTTGGTACCCCCAGGGGGCTGCTGGGTACCCCCTGGGGGCTGTTGGTACCCCCTGGGGGCTGTTGGTACCCCCAGGGGGCTGCTGGGTACCCCCTGGGGGCTGCTGGGTACCCCAGGGGGCTGTTGGTACCCCCAGGGGGCTGCTGGGTACCCCCTGGGGGCTGCTTGGTACCCCCAGGGGGCTGTTGGTACCCCCAGGGGGCTGTGGGTACCCCCTGGGGGCTGTTGGTACCCCCTGGGGGCTGTTGGTACCCCCTGGGGGCTGTTGGTACCCCCAGGGGGCTGCTGGGTACCCCAGGGGGCTGTTGGTACCCCAGGGGGCTGTTGGGTACCCCCAGGGGGCTGCTGGGTACCCCCAGGGGCTGTTGGTACCCCAGGGGGCTGTTGGTACCCCCAGGGGGCTGCTGGGTACCCCCTGGGGGCTGTTGGTACTCCAGGGGGCTGCTGGGTACCCCCTGGGGGCTGCTTGGTACCCCCAGGGGGCTGTTGGTAACCACCCCAGGGGCTGTTGGTACCCCAGGGGGCTGTTGGGTACCCCCAGGGGGCTGCTGGGTACCCCCTGGGGGCCGCTGGGTACCCCTGGGGGCCGCTGTATAACCCCTGGGGGGTGCTGTATAACCCCTGGGGGGTGCTGTATAACCCCTGGGGGCTGCTGTATATACTGCTGAGGCCTGTATACCACTGGGGCTGCTGTATATACCACTGGGGCTGCTGTATATACCACTGGGGCTGCTGTATATACCACTGGGGCTGCTGTATATACCACTGGGGCTTCTGTATATACCACTGGGGCTGCTGTATATACTGGTGGGGTCTGTATATACCACTGAGGAGGCTGCTGTATACCACTGGGGTTGCTGTATATACTACTGGGGCTGCCTGTATACTACCACTGGGGCTGCATATACTACTGGGGCTGCCTGTATACTACCACTGGGGCTGCATATACTACTGGGGCTGCCTGTATACTACCACTGGGGCTGTATATACTACTGGGGCTGCTGCTGTATACAGCACTGGGGCTGCTGCTGTATACGACCACTGGGGCTGCTGTATACTACCACTGGGGAGGCCTGTATACCACTGGGGGGGGCCTGTATACCACACTGCTGGGGGCTGTATACCTCTGCTGAGGTCCACCCTCGGCTTATACACGAGTCAATAGGTTTTTCCAGATTTTTGGGGCAAAAGTAGGGGGGTCGGCTTATACACGGGTCGGCTTATACACGAGTATATACGGTATATAGAAAGCTGTGGTGTGTACAGGATTAGCGCTCTGAGTTCTGCTACATCTAAAGCTGCTTTCACACAGTGATTTTTTTGGATCCGTAGCTGTCCGTTGTAAAACAAAGCCACAGATCCGATTTGGCCCCCATGTTATTCTATGGGCACGGATCAGATCGGATTTGCCCTATGATCCGATTTTTGTCGGATCAGATCTGTCCGATTTTTTCCGGCGCTCAGAATCGCAGACTGCTGCGATTTTGGGTGCATCAGACAGAATCGGACAGGATCGGATCTGATGCGATCCGTGGCAAATAACATGGGGTGCTATGTAAATCGGACCGTTGAAAAATCAGATCGGTTATCGGATCTGATTTTGGTTACTGGGCATGCGCAATTCCGACTGAGACCTCCCACAGGCCTCCCAATGACCTTCCAAACACCTCCCACAGTCGGACATTTAACACGGATCCGATGAAAACACACTTCAAATCGGATGAAATCGGATGCCATCGGTCTCATTTTTTATTGGATCAGTTTGACGGATCTGATATTAAATCGGACTGATGGCATCCGATCTGAAGCATCCGTGACTGTCCGTCGAGTCCTTCAAAATCAAGGATCCTGACGGATGCCCAAAAAAAGCTGTGTGAAAGCAGCCTAAGAACTTTGATTGTATCAACTGCTGCACCCAGTAAGCTAAATTATACACTGTTCATGGTCACTTTTCCAACATTATGCTGTTCTCAGATGAGGTAGCAAATTGGTGACGGATTCCCTTTAACGGGTTACTAAATTGTGGCACATATGATCGTCCCATGAACAAAATTCTTATGAAATAAAAAGAAATTCCACAATAGGACTGGCTAAAAAAATGTTTTTGTGCAGAGATAATGAGATAAATTGTGCCCCTGCTACATACTGTGCAATGGCTGTGTCTGACCATGCAAAGTTTATAAAAAAAGAAAGCTGAGTGTACAGACAGTGATAGGTTTAGGAAACTGCACACACATAATTAAAAATATTGCTTCAACTGAAAGTTTATTTGCACAGAAGAGGAGTGGAGCGACTAGATGTAGGTGTTTCGGCCAGCTAGTGGTCTTGATCACAATGTCACTGGAGAAACACTAATATATACACAATTATTTACAGTATTTACAATATGGACAATAATATATGCAAACACATGCCAAAGGCTATCTAACAAGCTTAATATCCATCGGGCAACAAGTATTCTATTTATAACCAGGCAGGTGTGGTTAAGAAGGAAAAAATTCAATATGGTATATAAGAGGTTGATGGCTAAAGAATGCAATAATATCCTGTACCTGTTGAAGTGCACCCTTGATAAGAAGTTTACCTCCCTTGGTGTGTTGTGTCCCACGAATGGGAACAACCTTTAACATCTATTCATTGCATTGTGTATTTTTCCTCCAATCAGGAAAATTCTTTGTTGTTACCAAATAGATTAGACTATGTATTAACCCCTTAGTGACGAAGCCAATTTCCACCTTAAATGACCAGACCGTTTTTTGTAATTCTGACCAGTGTCCCTTTATGAGGTGATAACTCTAACGCTTCAACGGATCCTAGCGATTCTGAGATTGTTTTTCCGTGACATATTGGGCTTCATGTTAGTGGTAAATTTAGGTCGATAATTTTTGCGTTTATTTGTGCAAATATAAAAATATTGGCAAAAATTTTGAATATTTCACAATTTTCAAATTTTGAATTTTTATTCTGTTAAACCGGAGAGTTATGTGACACAAAATAGTTAATAAATAACATTTCCCACATGTCTACTTTACATCAGCACAATTTTGGAAGAAAATAATTTTTAGGTTAGGAAGTTATAAGGGTTCAAAGTTCATTAGCAATTTCTCATTTTTCCAGCAAAATTTACAAAACCATTTTTTTAGTGACCACATCACATTTGAAGTCCCTTTGAGGCGCCAACATGACAGGCAACACCCACAAGTGACACCATTCCAAAAACTGCACCCCTCAAGCTACTCAAAACTACATTTAAGATGATTATTAACCCTTCAGGTGCTTTACAGGAACTAAAGCAAAGTGGAAACAAATAATGGACATTTAAATTTTTCCAACAAAAATGTTCTTTTAGCCTCAATTCTTTCATTTTCACATGGGCAACAGGATAAAATGGATCCTAAAATTTGTTGGGCAATTTCTCCTGAGTACACCGATACCTCATATGTGGTCATAAACCACTGTTTGGGTGCACGGCAGGGCTCCAAAGGGAGGGAGTGCAATTTGACTTTTGGAGCTAATTTTCCATTCAAAAAAAGTCAAATGGCGCTCCTTCCCTTTTGAGCCCTACCGTGCGCCCAAACAGTGGTTTATGACCACATATGAGGTATCGGTGTACTCAGGAGAAATTGTCCAACAAATTTTAGGATGCATTTTATCCTGTTGCTCATGTGAAAATGAAAAGGTTGAGGACAAAATAAAACGTTTTGTGAAAAAAAAAAGTACTTTTTCATTTGTACGGATCAATTTGTGAAGCACCTGGGGGTTCAAAGTGCTCACTATGCATCCAAATAAGTTCCTTGCGGTGTCTATTTTCCAAAATGGGGTCACTTGAGGGGGAGCTCCAATGTTACACGACATGGTATCAACTTACAATTCCAATTGTTAGTGGACACCATGTCACGTATGGAGAGCCCCTATGTGTCTAAACATTGGGGCTCCCCCACAAGTGAACCCATTTTGTAAACTATACGCCCCAAGGAACTTATCTAGATGCATAGTGAGCACTTTGAACCCCCAGGTGCTTCACAAACTCATCCGTAAAAATGAAAAAAGTACTTTTTTTTTTTTTTTTCACAAAAATCTTTTTGCTTTCCTTTTTATGGACTAATTTGTGAAGCACCTGGGGGTTGAAAGTACTCAATATGCATCTAGATATGTTCCTTGGGGGTCTAGTTTCCAAAATGGGGTCACTCCAATGTTTAGGCACACAGGGGCTCTCCATATGCGACATGGTGTCCGCTAACAATATGAATGGAAAATTAGCTCAGCGGACACCATGTCGCATATGGAGAGCCCCGGTGTGCCTAAACATTGGAGCTCCCCCACAAGTGACCCCATTCTGGAAACTAGACGCCTCAAGGATTATATCTAGGGGTATACTTCACAGAATTTGATAACGTAATATTGAACATTTTCTGTTTTTCACACAATTTCTCACTTTTAGAGCATGTGCACAAGATTCGAAGACACCGTGTCCTGGTCGTCTCCTCTCCTGCATTTTAAATATATATATAAATATATATATAAATATATATATATATATATATATATATATATATATATATATATATATATATAGGGAAGCCCTTTTTTTTTATTATGTCATGAAATAATAAAAAATAAAAAACAGCATGGGCTTTGCCATGTTTTTGGGCCAGCCAGGTACAACTAGGCAGCTGGGGGCTGGAATCCTCAGCGTAGGGAGGCGCAAGCTTTCTGGGCCCCCCCGCCCCCGGTGCAAATTGCAGTCCGCAGCCGCCCCAGAAAATGGCGCATTCATAGAAGCGCCATTTTCTGGCGCTGTATCCAGCTCTTCCAGCTGCCGTGTAGCGGTGGCAGACTAGGTAATAAGGGGTTAATGCCAGCTTTTTGCAGCTGGCACTAAGCCCGAGATTCTTAATGTCTGGCCAATATTAGACCGGGCCATTAAGAATCCCTAGTAAATTGTAAAGAAGACACAAGACAGAAAAAAATATTTTTATTAGAAAAAAAACACAGACACTATTTAGACCCCATCTTTATTATTCTTTGGCATCCGACATAGTCCAGTAGGAAGGTCCGACATAGTCCAGCAAGAAGGTCCAACGTAGTCCAGTGGGAGGTCCCTTGATGATTTCCAGTCTTTTACAGCATATGGGGGCGTCCCCCATATGCTATAAAAGCTGGCATTCTTCCAGGAGAATGACAGGTCATGACCTCAGTAGGGTGAGGTCAGGTCAGGATCCTTGGTTCACAAAGCGTCGATTGTGATCCCATTATGGGATCACAATTGACCCTTTGTGAACAAAGGATCCTGACCTGACATGACCTCACTGAGATCATGAGCTGTGAGTCTATGCAGAGACTGCTCTGTCTGCTAACAGACTGACAGTTCATGACCTCAGTGAGGTCATGGCATGTCAGGATCCTTGGTTAACTAAGAGTCAATTGTGATCCCGTCATGGAATCACAATTGACCCTTTGTGAACAAAGGATACTGACCAGCCATGACCTCACTGAGGTCATGCGACATGTGTGACATGTCACATCGGAGAGGATTCAGCAGGAGGAGGCTGCCTGTGGCAGCTTCCTAAGCGCTGCGGTGCTATTTTAGAGAGGAGGAGGATAACGGGGTTGCGGGGGAGGCTGTTCGGGGTGGAAACGGGGGGCAGGACACTGCACTAGGTCCCTCTCCGATGTGACGTGTCACACATGTGACATCAGAGAGGAATCCGCACAAGGAGGCTGCAGGCGGCAGCTTCCTGTGCGCTGCGGCGCCATTTTAGGAGGAGGGGAGGGGAGTGCAGGCTCTGTACCAGTATCGGGGGCTGTGTACCGGTACCGGGAGATAGGCAGGCATTTCTTTGTCATGCCACAGGTGTGATCCTGTGGCATGACAGAGAAATCATTATTTTTACCAGCGATTCTATATATGTTTATGTGATCACGGTTATACTCCGGTAACCGGTGTATAACCGTGATCACAAAACCGGTATCGGTAAAAAAACAGCCTGATTTATAATCTGCAGGGTCTCAGCTACCCCCGGTAGCTGAAACCCCGGAGCTTTTCGGCCACTGCAGGGCCTTTTCTGTTGTGACTTATTTTCACGTCCTAACAGAATAAGGACCCTGTTTTGCCGACGTATATATACAGTGGGCCGTCACTAAGGTGTTAAGATAGTCCATACCTTCCCTCCTTTAGCTGGACTCTGTACAGGATGCTCCTCCCTTCTTCCCCAGTTTACTCTAGAGAAGCCATTGCTGAAGACGCATGTCTGCAACCCTGTACAGATTGTTCCTTTTCATCTGCTGTTACGTTGAACTTAATACAAGATTCTGGAAGAAAACTGCAGGATTTCTCCTGTCTTGTTATTAAGGAAGAGACGGCATGTATAAACACGGCGATCACCAAATTACTGTAAATATCTCACACATTTTATTTGGATCAAAAACACACAAGACATGCAAAAATATTAAAAAAACATTTAAAATGGCACTTGACTCAGAATAGTCAGGATTCCTGCTGGATGTTATTACAGCTTATGACACAACAACAAGACCAAAGCGGCGGTAACAGGATAAAATGACGCTCTCACACAGGTGAATACCCTTATACATTAATGTTTACACCATAAAGCATTGCAGCACTCAATTTTATATGCTCCTCTGACAAAGTTACTGCAGTAACGAAATGCGTTGGAACTACAGGGTCCCTCTGACACAGCTGGCACGATCAACCTGAGGGTAATATTGTTTGACAGTGGATGATAAAGTTTTCTCACAGGATGACCATTTGTTTTTACTGGTCCACTGTTCTATAGGACACTTAGTTCTGCTTATGCTTCAGTGGACACCTGGCTTGATCCTACCCTTAACCACAGGTTATTTTGTCCTGTATATACTATGGTTATATTGTTTTGTCTGTAGACTTTGTTTACATATTCCTTGGGAATTGGCACCATTGTCCTTAAACTGACTTATTTGTTGCATATGTACAAATAGACTGTGACCTCAGCATATTTGATTATTGTCCCATTGGTGTAAACCAAATAACAGTTTGGTTTACACCCGGTATTGTCAACAGATTCCTTGTTATTGTTGTGTCATAAGCTGTGATCCTGACTATTCTGGCCAAGCGCCATTTTAATATTTTTGCATATGTCTTGTGTGTTTTTGATCCAAATAAAATTTGTGGATATCTACAGTAATTTGGTGATCGCCCTGTTTATACATGCCGTCTCTTCCTTAATAACGTCACATTTCCCGACGTTGTGGCTGATCCCGTTTTAAACACTGTGGTGCCCTCGGCACCCGCCTTTGAATTGATTTCTCCTGTCTTACTACAAGTCATCGTACGGGCCAAGTTCAAAGTTGTCTGTTAGCGCCTGAGTTGTGTAAGTACAAGCATACAATTATCTAAGGGACTGGTAATTAGAGCGCTTGGGATGTGCAGCCTCTAGGAAGAGAAAGAACAGTGTGGCATGTGTAATCGATATTTGAGACCAATAAAACCTATTAGGAAATAGGAGCCTTAATGTGGTATGGCTTTATCTATAATAAAGATAAGGATGTGTGCTGGAAAGAGATTTGCCATATGTGGAGATATGAAGGAGCCAATAATAATCCGGCTTTGAAAGTCAAGGTCTGGCCATGTGTGGACGATCTATTTGTTATTTATTGTCAATATAGTATATATAGGCACTACTTCCCGGGCATCATCTTCATATAAGGGTAAATACCTGAGCTATAGAAGACCCACTCCTTAGTAAATCAATCAATACTATTTTGCTTGCACAGATCATCATATAAATCCAGGAAGGGACCATACAAACTGGCTATACAAGTCCTTTACAGCAGGTGTGGGGAACTTTTTTCTGCCGGGGGCCGTTTGAAAATTTCTACCATCCTTCAAGGACCACACAAAATTATCACCTTCAAAATTCCCCTGCTACAGTGTGGCCAAAGTATTGACCCCCCTGCAATTCTGTCAGATAATACTCAGTTTCTTCCTGAAAATGATTGCAATCACAAATTCTTTGGTATTATTATCTTCATTTAATTTGTCTTCAATGAAAAAACACAAAAGAGAATGAAGCAAAAAGCAAAACATTGATCATTTCACACAAATCTCCAAAAATGGGCCAGACAAAAGTATTGGCACCCTCAGCTTAATTCTTGGTTGCACAACCTTTAGCCAAAATAACTGCGATCAACCGCTTCCGGTAACCATCAATGAGTTTCTTACAATGCTCTGCTGGAATTTTAGACAATTCTTCTTTGGCAAACTGCTCCAGGTCCCTGATATTTGAAGGATGCCTTCTCCAAACTGCCATTTTTAGATCTCTCCACAGGTGTTCTATGGGATTCAGGTCTGGACTCATTGCTGGCCACCTTAGACATCTCCAGTGCTTTCTTTCAAACCATTTTCTAGTGCTTTTTGAAGTGTGTTTTGAGTCATTGTCCTGCTGGAAGACCCATGACCTCTGAGGGAAACCCAGCTTTCTCACACTGGGCCCTACATTATGCTGCAAAATTTGTTGGTAGTCTTCAGACTTCATAATGCCATGCACACGGTCAAGCAGTCCAGTGCCAGAGGCAGCAAAGCAACCCCAAAACATCAGGGAACCTCTGCCATGTTTGACTGTAGGGACCGTGTACTTTTCTTTGAATGCCTCTTTTTTTCTCCTGTAAACTCTATGTTGATGCCTTTGCCCAAAAAGCTCTACTTTTGTCTCATCTGACCAGAGAACATTCTTCCAAAACGTTTTAGGGTTTCTCAGGTAAGTTTTGGCAAACTCCAGCCTGGCTTTTTTATGTCTCGGGGTAAGAAATGGGGTCTTCCTGGGTATCCTACCATACAGTCTCTTTTCATTCAGACGCCGACGGATAGTACGGGTTGACACTGTTGTACCATCAGACTGCAGGGCAGCTTGAACTCGTTTGGATGTTAGTCGAGGTTCTTTATCCACCATCCGCACAATCTTGCGTTGAAATCTCTTGTCAATTTTTCTTTTCTGTCCACATCTAGGGAGGTTAGCCACAGTGCCATAGGCTTTAGACTTCTTGATGACACTGTGCACAGTAGACACAGGAACATTCAGGTCTTTGGAGATGGACTTGTAGCTTTGAGATTGCTCATGCTTCCTCACAATTTGGTTTCTCAAGTCCTCATACAGTTCTTTGGTCTTCTTTCTTTTCTCCATGCTCAATGTGGTACACACAAGGACACAGGACAGAGTTTGAGTCAACTTTAATCCATGTCAACTGGCTGCAAGTGTGATTTAGTTATTGCCAACACCTGTTAGGTGCCACAGGTAAGTTACAAGTGCTGTTAGGGGCCTTTCAGACTTGCGTTTGTCCTGATTTGGAAGATCAGGAAAAACCCGATTCTTACAGTATTTTGCACATTCACTTTAATTTTGTCAGGTAGAATCTTGTTGCTTCATGTTTTTTCCTGAAATCATTAAAGAGAATGGGCAAAAAAATGAATCCTGTAAGAATCAGGTGTTTTCCTGATCTTCCAAATCAGGAAAAAACCGCAAGTGTGAAAGGCCCCTTAAAGGGAACCTAACCCCACAAACTGACCCCCCACATCTTTAGACCTGTCCCTGCACCCCCTCTTATCATTTCTAGCCATCCCTTTTGCAGAAAAAAATCGATTTTGTAAAGTAGAGAAAAGGTTATATTACTTTGTCCTGTGTGAGTTCTCTGTTTCTATAACAGTCTCAATGGGTGTGCCTATCTGCTGCTCCCTTGTAATTATGCACGCCCCTCTCTCCTTGCTAAGAGCCTGAGCCAAAGTCGGATAATTATTGGCTCCTTCATATCTCCACATATGGTAAATCTCTTTCCAGGACACATCCTTATCTTTATTACAGATAATGCCATACCACATTAAGACTCCTATTTCCTAATAGGTTGTATTGGTCTCAAATATTGATTTCACATGTCACACCAAGCGAGGTAATCTTCTTACCAAGGGTGCACTTTAACAGGAACGGGATATTATTGCATTCTATAGTCTTCAACCTCTTTTATACCATTACAAAAAAAGATAGTATAAAAAAATGTACAAAATTACTTTTCTATATAAGTAAAGGTATAAAGCAAGTGCTAACAAAAAAAGTATCGTCAGGTTACTTAGTTAATAATTTTTTTTGCAAAAAAAAAAGGTACGAAAGCTGTTCTACTACGTCATTGTAACCCTTTATCAGAACGTATTTAAAACCTGATCTAGTGTGAACATTCCTCAAAGATACAGGATGCAACAGGGCCAGATTTATTAAGGGCACAAGGTAGAAGCAGCACTTCATGTGTCTGACTCAGTGACAAGGGATGGGGCACTTCCCAACTTGCATAACAAGAAACTACGTGAATACTGATACTGAGCCAGATCACAATGTGAACAGGTTTGTAGAACCATGTTCCCACCACCAAGAATCTGCATCACAAAAAAGATAGTATAAAAAACGTCCAAAATTACTCTGCTATATAAGTAAAGGTAAAAAGCAAGTGCAAAAAAGTGTCAATAACAGGGTACTTAGTTAATAAGCTTTTTGCAAAAAAGGTACGAAAGCCATTCTACCATTCCACAGTGACCCTTTATCAGAACAGTCCCTAAAACTAACGTATTTAAAACCTGGCTCGAGAAAGAAGCACAAAGACGCTCCAAGAGCGGACAAGCAATTCCAAGATGGTGTCACCGCGTTCTCAGCAGGTACAAGGGCGGGAAGAACGGCAGCCACAAATGCAGCTATGAAACAAGCTGGCTTTTCCAGAATCCGGGGTAAAACAACGATGAGGCTGGCAAACAATTGGCTAAACATCCTGGCTGGATTTCTGTGTCATCAGAGGAAGGAGACGAGCAGAGGAGGAATCTGCAGTTCATGGTGATGATGCCCCTGCTCTGCAGCACCTGCCGAAACTGCCTTCTCCAGTACAGAATCTGGAGCATCATGATACTGAGAAAATATGTGAATTCCAGCTTACCATACCGCCTTAGTCCTGTCCTCATGGAGCATGGAAGACTGGTTCCTACCACGACCCGGAAATCCAACAGTGAGAAGAATCGAATCGGGCTTAAAACAAAGGATATTTTCTTTTTTATTTCAAATAAAGAGCATACAGAGAAAAATCAGTCAAGGTGACCTATGTTATGTCATGATTAAGCATGCATTTAGCATCCAAAACGCATCCAATTAGGTCACGCTGACCGTGATTATTTTTTTCTGTATACACTTTATTTGAAATAAATAAAATATTCTTCATATTTGAAGCCAGATTCGATTCTTTTCATTATGATACTGAACCTACAATAAACGATGCTTTCATGGCAGTGCAACAGTATGGCTCTGCTGTATCCTCCCTCAGCACGCAGATAAGTCAGATTGATGGGAAGGTGCTGTAATTCTACATTTTGTATTAATAATTACTAATTATGTACTCAGTTATATTACAAATTTAAATTAAATCGAATATATAAAGCTGAATGTGTGTATGTGTGTATGTATGTATGTGTGTATGTATGTATATCCGGGATTGGCATCTACACCGTCGCAACTACAGCCACAAAATTTTGCAGTGTCACACGTCTGGACCCCGAGAGCATCATAGGCTATGTTATGAAGCGAAATTTTAACCCTGCGCGTTCCAGTTCACCAAACAATTTTGGCCCCATCTACATAATGGGGAAAAAGGAAAAGGAAATGGGTAGGAGGAAAATCGACAGCTGCCAGCTACAGCCACAAAATTTTGCACAGTCACACGTCTGGACCCCGAGAGCATCATAGGCCATGTTGTGAAGCGAAATTTTAACCCTGCGCGTTCCAGTTGACCAAACAATTTTGGCCCTATCTACATAATGGGGAAAAAGTAAAAGGAAATGGGTGGGAGGAAAATCGACAGCTGCCAGCTACAGCCACAAAATTTTGCACAGCCACACGTCTGGACCCCGGGAGCGTCATAGGCTATGTTGTGAGGCAAAATTTTAACCCCGCGCATTCCAATTCACCAATTTTGGCCCTATCTACATAATCGAGAGAAAGTGACAGTTACCAGTTGACAGTTGTGAATGAGAGGGGCTTAATGACAGCACCAAAGACTAACAGCATATAGTCACTAAGGTGGGGCCCTGACATGAAATATTCATCACGCACAGGGACATGTATACACAACACATGCACACAAAGAGTAACAGCTAAGGTGGAGCCCCAACTTTGGATACTCACCACGTACCCGAACACAAACACACACACCACAAAGAGACACACACAACACAGAGACACACACCACACAGACACCTGTTAAAGACGATATCATAGGTACTATGTAGCTTCTGCCATATTATATCTAAAGAAGCAATTTTTTTTTATTTGTTTATCATGTCTATTCTGACTAACTAGCTCTGTAACAGTTTGTTCAGTGAAGATGAGCACAACTCAGCACATTCTTGCCTTTGTCCTTGTTTTTTAGATAAGACCACCAAGCTATATGTAAGCCAGAGTGTACCGTTCTTATCTTCTGTAACTTTCTTAAAGGTCACTTATTAATTATTCCAAAACTGTCTATACTGCATATTCATCATATTTGTCATTGTATGATGTAATCTATTTTTTCTAAACTTCTGTAACGTTTATAAGCTGTTACAAAAAATAAACATTCAGCTATTCTCTTGAAGACCGAGTCTGTGTCATCAATTGATTTATAGCCATTACCAGGTATACCTGTGTAGAGCTCTTTATACAAATCAGTCTACTCTGGTTAGTTGTAATTTGTTTACATCTCTAACAAATGGAGGCCCCAGCAAGATATTTATCTGTTATGTATATTTTTCCCCTTTTTACATTCATCTTGGATTGAACACAAAGGTTACCCGTCTCCTGCTGAACATCATACAGAACCGCGGTAAGTTTGAGCCATTGTCTCAAGGTACTGTCTTCTCCAGGAGGGGGTAACAAGAGTCAATCTTTGGGGAATTAGAAATGGGAAACTCAGATAGACTGATTTGATTAATTGCTATTTGTTCATAATCTTGTCCTGTGTTTTGTCTTGTCTTGTCCCAGTGTCTTCTTTGCTTATCTGTATTGTGTCCTGTGTTGTCTTGTCACACTTCACAGTATTGTTGTATTTGTCTGTATACGTTAATTGTTAATTGTGCAAAACTACTCTCTTCTAAACTGCTTATATAATCTTTGGTGCTTTCATACAACTTTATTAACTTTCTAACACTCTCTTTACGGTACTACTTTGTGCTTAAGTGTTGTTTACTAAAACTAAAAGAGACACAAAGGGATGAAGTTTCTGAAGGACATGTTCTTTAACCCCTTCCCGACCCAGGATGCAGCATATGCGTCCTGAAAACAAGTTCGTTCCCGACCTTGGACGCATATGCTGCGTCCTCGCCAGTTTCCGGTCCTGCGGCTCTATTAACCGCGGTCACTAAGGGGTTAATAGAGCCGCAGGTACGGAAGGACCTGCACTGTACCCCAGGAGGGGTGGCTTAGCCCCCCCCTGGGGCTAGGACCGCTCCGATTGGCAGTGAAGTGAAAGTGAAACTGCCAATCGGAGTGAATCCAGCCAAGGCCCTCTGCTCTCTCCCCTGGCTGCCAATGTGCCTCCCCTGCCCCCCGGATCTCCCTCGCTGCCCTCTGATCTCCCCCGCTGCCCTCCGGATCTCCCCCGCTGCCCTCCGGATCCCCACCCCCCCCTCCGGATCTTCCCCCTCCCCTCCGGATCTCCCCCGCTGCCCTCCGGATCTCCCCCCCCCCTCCGGATCTCCCTCCCCCCCCTCTGGATCTCCCTCCCCCCTCCGGATCTCCCCCCCCCCCCCCTCCGGATCTCCCTCGCCCCTCCGGATCTCCCCCCCCCCCCTCCGGATTCCCCCCCCCCCCTCCGGATCTACCCCTTCCCCTCCGGATCTCTCCCCCTGCCCTCCGGTCCTCTCCCCCCGCTCTCCGGTGGTCTCCGCTGCTTCTCTCCAGGCCTCTCACCTGTCTTCTTTCTTCTCCTCTGTCCTCCGCTCTTCTCCCTCTTTCCTCCGCTCTTCTTCCTCTGTCCTCCGGTCTGCTCTGTCTTCTATCTTCTCTGTTGCTGTCCTCTTCCTGCGGCGTCCTCCTTCTTCTGCCGGCTCCTCTGCACAGTTATCTCCCCGCATGGAGATGAGGGTGCAGAGGAGCAGTGTCACAGCCAGGGCACAGCATCTGTGTGATTGCTGTGCCCTGGCTCTGTGTTAACCCCCTAAGTGCTGTGATCTCATAGATCACAGCACTTAGTTTCCATGGTGATTGGATCCACTATCGCCAGAGACTTACAACAAGGGAGCACTTGATCCCTTGTTGTAATCTCTGGGATCAGTGTCATAGTGCACTGTATGGCAATGATGTGCCATACCGTGCACCATGACGCTGATCCCAGAGACTACAATAAGGGATCAACTGTCCTCTTGTTGTAGTCTCTGGGATCAGCGTCATGGTGCACAGTATGGCAGATCATTGCCATACAGTGCACTATGACACTGATCCCAGAGACTACAACAAGGGATCAAGTGTCCTTTTGTTGTAGTCCCTGGGATCAGCGTCATGGTGCATGGTATGGCAATGATGTGCCATACCGTGCACCATGACGTTGATCCCAGAGACTACAACAAGAGGACACTTGATCCCTTGCTGCAGTCTCTGGATGTAGCAGAGGCGATCGAGCGTCGTGGGATCTTCGTTGTGGACTACGTCGGAGGCGATCGAGCGTCGTGGGACCTTCGTTGTGGACTACGTCGGAGGCGATCGAGCGTCGTGGGACCTTCGTTGTGGACTACGTCGGATCTTTACAATAAAGATGGAGTCCAAATTTTGTTTGTGTTTTTTTTCAAATAAAAAGATTTTTCTCTGTGTGTATTTTCTGACTATTTACCAGAGATTCCTAATGGCGGGTCTAACATTGGCCCTATATTATGAATCTCAGGCTTAGTGCCAGCTGCCAATAAAAAGCTGGCATTAACCTCTTTATTACCCAGTTTGCCACCGGCACCAGGGCAACTGGAAGAGCCTGGGTACAGCGCCAGAAAATGGCGCTTCAATGAATGCGCCATTTTCTGGGGCGGCTGCGGGCTGCAATTCGCAGCATGGGGGGCCCAGAACGCTTGGGCCTCTCTATGCTGAGGATTCCAGTCCCCAGCTGCCTAGTTGTACCTGGCTGGACCAAAAATATGGCGGAGCCCTATGTAATTTTTTTTCTAGAAATAATTCTAGAAAAAAAAAAAAATAGGCTTCGCTGTATTTTTGGTTCCAGCCAGGTATGACGAGGCAGCTGGGGGCTGGTGGCAGTCCGTAGCTGCCAAGTTGTACCTGGCTGGACCAAAAATATGGCGGAGCCCTATGTCATTTTTTTTCTAGAAATAATTCTAGAAATATAAAAAAAATAGGCTTCGCTGTATTTTTGGTTCCAGCCAGGTATGACGAGGCAGCTGGGGCTGGTGGCAGTCCGTAGCTGCCAAGTTGTACCTGGCTGGACCAAAAATATGGCGGAGTCCTATGTCATTTTTTTTCTAGAAATAATTCTAGAAATATAAAAAAAATAGGCTTCGCTGTATTTTTGGTTCCAGCCAGGTATGACGAGGCAGCTGGGGGCTGGTGGCAGTCCGTAGCTGCCAAGTTGTACCTGGCTGGACCAAAAATATGGCGGAGCCCTATGTCATTTTTTTTCTAGAAATAATTCTAGAAATATAAAAAAAATAGGCTTCGCTGTATTTTTGGTTCCAGCCAGGTATGACGAGGCAGCTGGGGGCTGGTGGCAGTCCGTAGCTGCCAAGTTGTACCTGGCTGGACCAAAAATATGGCGGAGCCCCATGCCATTTTTTTTTTACTTCTACCAATAAAATGACAAGGAGCTTTGCCTTATTTTTGGATGCCAGCCAGGTACAACTTGGCAGTTGGGGGCTGCAATCCTCATCATGGAGAGACCCAAATGTTGTGGCCCACAGCCACCCCAGAAAATAGCACATTAGAGGTGCCATTTTCTGGTGCTGTACCCCAACTCTTCCAGTTGCCCTTGTGCTGGTGGCAATGCTAGTGGCACACAGGGGTTCTCCATACGCGACATGGAGTCCGCTAACAATTCCAATTGTTAGCGGACACCATGTCGCGTATGGAGAGCCCCTGTGTGCCTAAACATTGGAGCTCCCCCACAAGTGACCACATTTTGGAAACTACACCCCCCAAGGAACGTATCTAGATGCATAGTGAGCACTTTGAACCCCCAGGTGCTTCACAAATTAATCTGTAAAAATGAAAAAAGAAAATTTTTGTGGAAATAAAAGTACTTTTTCATTTTTACGGATGAATTTGTGAAGCACCTGGGGGTTCAAAGTGCTCACTATGCATCTAGATAAGTTCCATGGGGGGTCTAGTTTCCAAAATGGGGTCACTTGTGGGGGAGCCCCAATGTTTAGGCACACAGGGGCTCACCAAACGCAACATGGTGACAGCTAACAATTTGAGCTGATTTTTATTTAAATTGTTAGCGGACACCATGTCGCGTTTGGAGAGCCCCTGTGTGCCTAAACATTGGAGCTCCCCCACAAGTGACCCCATTTTGGAAACTAGACCCCCCAGAGAACATATCTAGATGGGTAGTGAGCATATTGAACCCCCAGGTGCTTCACAAATTAATGGAAAAAAAAGATTTTTGCGGGAAAAAAAGTACTTTTTCATTTTTACAGATTAATATGTGAAGAACCTGGGGGTTGAAAGTGCTCACTATGCATCTAGATATGTTCCTTTGGGGGTCTAGTTTCCAAAATGGGGTCACTTGTGGAGGAGCTCCTATGTGGAGAAGCACAGGGGCTCTCCAAACGCAACATGGTGTCCGCTAACAATTTGAGCTAATTTTGCATTCAAATTGTTAGCAGACACCATGTCGCGTTTGGAGAGCCCCTGTGCGTCTCCACTTTGGAGCTCCCCCACAAGTGACCCCATTTTGGAAACTAGACCCCCCAAGGAACATATCTAGATGGGTAGTGAGCATATTGAACCCCCAGGTGCTTCACAAATTGATCCATAATAATGAAAAAAGAAAATGTTTGTGGAAAAAAAAGTGCTTTTTCATTTTTATGGATGAATTTGTGAAGCACCTTGGGGTTCAAAGTGCTCACTATGCATCTAGATATGTTCCTTGGGGGGTCTAGTTTCCAAAATGGGGTCACTTGTGGGGGAGCCCCAATGTTTAGGCACACAGGGGCTCACTAAACACAACATGGTTACAGCTAACAATTTGAGCTGATTTTTATTCAAATTGTTAGCGGACACCATGTCGTGTTTGGAGAGCCCCTGTGTGCCTAAACATTGGAGCTCCCCCACAAGTGACCCCATTTTGGAAACTAGACCCCCCAGGAAACATATCTAGATGGGTAGTGAGCATATTGAACCCCCAGGTGCTTTACAAATTGATCTGTGAAAATGAAATAGTACTTTTTTTTTTCACAAAAATTTTCTTTTAGCCTAAATTTTTTCGTTTTCACATGGCAACAGCATAAAATTCATCCTAAAATGTGTTGGGCAATTTCTCCTGAGTACACCGATACCTCATATGTGGTCATAAACCACTGTTTGGGCGCACGGCAGGGGTCAGAAGGGAAGGAGCGCAATTTTACTTTTTGAATGTAAAATTAGCTCCAAAATTCAAATTGCGCTCCTTCCCTTCTGAGCCCTGCCGTGCGCCCAAACAGTGGTTTATGACCACATATGAGGTATCGATGTACTCAGGAGAATTTGCACAACACATTTTAAGATCCATTTTATCCTGTTGCCCATGTGAAAATGAAAGAATTGAGGCTAAAAGAACATTTTTGATAAAAAAATTAAAATATCCATTTTTTGTTTCCACTTAGCTTTAGTTCCTGTGAAGCACCTGAAGGGTTAATAATCTTCTTGAATGTAGTTTTGAGTAGCTTGAGGGGTGCAGTTTTTGGAATGGTGTTACTTTTGGGTGTTTTCTGTCATGTACACCCCTCAAAAGGACTTCAAATGTGATGTGGTCACTAAAAAAATGGTTTTGTAAATTTTGGTTGAAAAATGAAAAATTGCTCATGAACTTTGAACCCTTATAACGTCCTAACAAAAAAATTTTTTTTTTCCAAAATTGTGCTGATGTAAAGTAGACATGTGGGAAATATTATTTAATAACTTTTTTCTGTCACATATCTCTCTTGTTTATCAGAAAAAAAAATTAAAAATGTGAAAATTGTGAAATTTTCAACATTTTTGCCATATTTTTAATTTTTTCACAAATAAACGCAAAAATTATCGACTTAAATTTAATATTAGCATGAAGCCCAATATGTCACGAAAAAACAATCTCAGAATCGCTAGGATCGGTTGAAGCGTTCCCGAGTTATAACCTCATAAAGAAACACTGGTCAGAATTGCAAAAAAGGCCAAGGTCTTTAGGGTCAAAATAGGCTGGGTCCTGAAGGGGTTAAAGGGTTAAGAGAAGAACCCAGGGCAGAAATATCAAAGTCACGTGTAGCATATTTGTATTATCCTCTTGATCAGTCATTGCCAATTATAAGGGCCATGCATGATCAAATGATAAGGACAAAACAAAAGAAAGAAAAGAAAACTCCGGTGATGGGTAATCCTGGAGCATTTGACAATACCATACAGAAATCATTAGAGAGACTTAGGGTCAACCAGACAAAGTCACATGGCTACACTTTAGGAGGATATAAAAATAAAAAACTATGCTTTGCGTGTGGTCAGAGAGGACACTTCAGAAGACATTGTCGAGAAGGGAAAAAGTCAAAACAACCAAAATTTGCTGCGCCTGATCAGTGTCACGCTGGCCCCCGCTCCCTTTTTCGCCTCCCTCCCTCCTTCTCTTCATACAGAAGCAGCTCGGGGATTGTCTTATGTCTTGCTCTAATTGTGTTTGTAGCTTGGTGTTGTATTGGGATAACTCTGACCCATTGATTTCATTATAAACAGTACTGCCAGTTTTGTCAGATTCTCTAGGTTGGCTATTAATAACATTTTTTTTAAAGGGGTACGCATGTGGACAAACAGAACTCCTAATTGGAATATATGTGAGTATATAGAGAACAGACTAAATATATTGGTTTACATTGTACTAGAATCACTGCTTTTGTTTTTCCTTTGAAAAGATTATTTATAATAGAGCGGAGTCAATGGAATTCAGGAATGTTTGTGTGAAAGTTTTAATCACAGCAGCAGGGAAAAGGGGGGGATTGGGCTGGCAGCTACTAATTATTATAGTTATTGAGTGAAACTGAAACTGGACAGAGTTTAAGAATATAATGTTAATTGTAATGTTTGCATTGTGATTGGGCGACCACCGGCAAAATGTCTAATAATATCATGCCCTAATGTCTTTGAGGAGAGAGGGGAAGAAGTTACAAGAACCACAAAACTAAAGTCATTTGACTTGGTTATTGCATCTCTGCTCGATCAAAGCACGTTGTAGATTTGGATTAATGTTAACTGTGTCTTCTGAAGGGTTTGAGACTTGCTAAAATTGTTGACAATTGTTATAGTCAAGTGTACACTGGGTTTGAACCTCTGGAGCATTATTGAAACACATAGAGTAATAGAGGAATATGGTGTCTGGTGTTCTAGGAAAATACCATTCAGGTGTTTTCTGGATAACATAAGACCAGAGACCCCAATCCCAATCTGCAAGACTTTTTGTTCTCCTCATGGAATTCCAGCTATAACATGGGTAATGTGTCAGGTAGAAGAATATAATGTGAATTGCTTGATGTGCCACAGTGATGTTGTGTTCTTGTATAAAGTTGATTCAGAAAAGGTGTAAAGTATAGTTGCATATAGGTGCAAAAAGGTAATACATAATTACAGATATGAAGAGGAAGGGATGGATTCAGGAATAGAGGTGTCTGCTACAGATAATTCTGATATACATGACAATTGTTATTTTGGGAATGCATTGTATGTTTTTTTTCCCGTAGATCATTATTATTATATAATTACTCATCATTGTATGTTTTATTTTTTTCTACTTGCTTAGTCAAGTGTTCCCTACAATTAGAATAATCAGGAAATTGAGTTTGCATTGACTGCCCAGGAGAGAGAGGTCCAGCTTGGGGAAACCAGGTTGATGTTTTTTTTGTTGTTTTTTTTTTTTTTGTTTGAGGCAGGGTGAAGAAGTCCAGCTTGGGAAACCAGGTTGATGGTTTGTTTTTTTGGGGTTTCTTTATTGACAAGCTGGAGGTAGGATGAACTGATGAAGGTCTAGCTTGGGGTAACCAGTATACTGAAGATAGGGTTAGCGACCTTTGACAGTTACTGGGGAACCAGGTTGCTGGTTTGGATGACAAGCTAGATGAACTAGCAGAAGGTTGCTAGTTCGGAGAGAGGTAGTGGGATGCTGAAGATGGGGTTCGCAACTCATGACAGACACTATAGAAATTCACCAAGGCTCTTACTGGATCAAGATGGATCCCAGACTCAGTGGGAGCAGAGAAGCAGGGGCAGTTAATGACGCAGCAATAATGTTAGGAAAAAAAAAAAAAAAGAAAGAAGGGGGAAATGCCTAGATGGGTAAATTGGGTTGTTTTGATAAGGCCTGTCGGAGGCAATTCATCTGTGTGAATGACCAGTGGATTCAGAGGCACAGATACAGGTACCAGGTAAAGTCCTGGATCTGGGCTTCTGAACGCCACAATCCCCTTATAGATTATAGATAATGGTAACAATTAATCTGGATATAGGTAGACCAAAATAAAGCAGCTCTACTATCACCTGTACCTACATACTTCTTTCCTTGCACCCAGAAAATGAACAAGTACAATTGATCATGCAAACCAGACAGACCAACTTGTTTACAGGTAACACTGTCTTTGTTTGGGTTTTTGTTTGAGGAGAGATGCAAAGTGGGGAAGAATTACAGACTGAAGTCATTTTGACTTGATTATTGCATCTCTACTCAATCAAAACACATCACAGCTAACAGGAAAAAGCAATCAGTAAAGCAAAACAACCTACCACTGAAAGAGTATTAAGCACCTTCTTAGGGCTGGTGGGTTACTGCAGGGAGTGGATTTCTTCAGCATCAAAGAAAATGCAGCCACTATATTATGTGTTGGCAGAATGCAACAAGGACAAACCCTATGAAATCACACCAGAAGCAAAAGAGGGGTTTGACATGCTGAAGAATGACATTCTCTCTGTCCCAGCACTAGGTATTGCAAATTTATTAATTTAATGTTATGAATTAGAGGGATATGCAAAAGGAGTATTGACACAGAAACATTTATTACCTGATACTAATGATGACTTGACAAATTAAATTGAGCACAATTGTTTTGAACTAACAAACATTGAAACACAGCCATTGGCAAATGTACAAGAGACTTCAATCCACATTACAGACTGAGCTAAAGGCTCTGACAGAGGCTTGTATTATGGAGGGACTTGGGGTCCATTTTTTGTTGATAACTGTTACGCTTTTGGTATTTGCCATGATTACGGCCCTGTATGGAAAAGCAGTTAGCTTGTGGGAGCTCCAGGGAAACCCATTAAGCTATGGTTAATGTGCAAGCTCACTCAAAGGAGCGCACCAAGGAGGCCGAAGGAAATGACCATGCTGACAGGGCAGCTAAAGCTGCAGCCCTGCTCCCTCTCCCGATAGGGATGTACACTATGTGTGTCTCTGGGAAGGTGGACGCTGAACTTATAGGGTGCCTGTAAGCTCAGGCTGCTAAACAGAAGAAAGAAGAATGGAAACATGAAGATGCCCGAGAAGAGGATCCAATAGAAACATCGCTGGGTGGCACCTGGGTTCCACTATGCTGCTGCTAAGTAAATACACGGTTGTGTGGTCTGTGCATGCCATAAAGTGGGAATAGCGGTTGAGACAGGAGTGTGCGCTAAGGCTACTCTACCCATTTTAGCCACTGCAGATTGACTTTGTTCAGCTTCCAAAGGTATGAGTATGTGTTGACCTATAATCTGGATAGCCAGAAGCATGGCTTACTGTCAAGGCCACTGCCCAAACTGTTGCAAAAAAATGATTATACATTGTATTCTGTAGGGGTAACGCCAAACAAAATACTGGGTTATGTCCATATGAGATACTATTTGAGGAACCACCAAAGACAGGATTGTATTTTCCTTAGCAGTTACAGACATTACACTCTGATATGACAGCATATGTAGGAGCTTTAATTATTATAATAATAATTTTAATAATAATTTTATTCATCTATATGGCGCTATTAATTACTTATAGTATATCAGTACCAACAGCTTTACAAAATGTATTGCACCAAACTCACAAATGTGTTTTCAGTTCCAATCTAGATCTCTCCTCTTTGGAAGGTACACACTCCCTAAAACCTGGTCACAGTCCATGAGGAAAGCTTGCAACCCAGATTTGAAGGTCGATAACTATCTGGATCCATGCATCCTGCTGCAAGAAGGTTCATAGAGACTAAAGAGATAACCTTAGAGGAGTATTGTTCATTACTCTTGTTTTTCTTCAATACTTTCCTTTCCAGAACAACAGAAGGTGAACTTAAGCAGTAGGAAAGAGGAGGGTTGCAGCAGAAAAAGGTAGCCAAGCAGGGAAACTCACAATGGGACGAGGAACCACCACAACAATAGGCGGGAAGCAAATGAAGGTTGATTTAGGAAAGTCGATAGAAAGTTTGAGTTGGGTTTTGAAAAATAATGGGGACTGATTATGAGCTGATCAGTTCACTTGGCAGGCATTGATAGAGGAGTGGGGAAGGATAAAGTATGTGAAAAGGTGTGAAGCTAACATATGAAAGAGACAGGAAAGTGTTGTTGGATCTTATAGGTTTGTCATTCTCCAGGTTGAATAATCTCTTTATGGGTGTAGGTGGATGGATAACTGGAATAATTCATTTTGTAATCCAGGGAGCATCTATAATACTGGTTATTGCTGTACTGGTAGAGTTATTTCTAATGCTTGTGAAGAAAATTCTAAGAACTAACTGCAAATGTTTTTCAGGTAAATACAAAATGAAAAACTATAAAGATAAAGATACTGAAGCATGCGTACTCAAATGCTCCTGACTTATGTTACTACCCCAGGACGCAAATGTGTGCTGTGCAACAGAAAGACTTTGGTGGAACTTTCCAACTGCACTTATTGCGGATATCCTCTGGATTCATCTCCACCACCAAAGATACAAGAAAATGAGAACTACAACATTGTGTGAAACATTCAATAATGGATTTATGATATCCCACAGTCTAAAATATATCATATGTTTTATTCCACAGTTTTTTCCTTAAATTCATAAACCCCTCAAATTACTCAATATACTAATCTTTAGGTTAGGGGGTGTTGAGGGATGGAATAGGCCGGCTAACAGGGTCTTCCTAAATGATCGCGCTCCATAATATGCGTAGGAAGAAGCCTTGCGTATTGTGTAGTAGGGCGGGCTCTGCAGACCTAGGGGCTGGCAGGGATAGGTCAAGAATAGAAATGATAAAAAGAGGGGACTGTTAAAGACGATATCATAGGTACTATGTAGCTTCCGCCATATTGTATCTAAAGAAGCCATTTTTTTATTAGTTTATCATGTCTATTCTAACTAACTAGCTCTGCAACAGTTTGTTCAGTGAAGATGAGCACAACTCAGCACATTCTTGTCTTTGTCCTTGTTTTTTTAGATAAGACCACCAAGCTATATGTAAGCCAGAGTGTACCGTTCTTATCTTCTGTAACTTTCTTAAAGGTCACTTATTAATTATTCCAAAACTGTCTATACTGCATATTCATCATATTTGTCATGGTATGATGTAATCTATTTTTTCTAAACTTCTGTAATGTATATAAGCTCTTACAAACAATAAACATTCAGCTATTCTCTTGAAGACAGAGTCTATGTCATCAATTGAGTTATAGCCATTACCAGGTATACCTGTATAGAGCTCTTTATACAAATCAGTCTACTCTGGTTAGTTGTAATTTGTTTACATCTCTAACACACACCCCCACAGGGACACACACACATATACAACCTATAAGGACACATGCACTCACCCCACAGGGGGACACACACCACAGGGACACAGAGACACACACACACACACACACACCCCACAGGAACACACAGACCCCATAGGGATGGACACACACCACAGAGACACCCCTCCCCCCACAAGGACACACCCCACAGGGACACCCCCACAGGTGCACATGCACAACACTGGGACCCACACACACCACACAGACAGACACAGATGTGCACAAATCGCCTCACACAACTCGCCTCATACGTCTGGTATGTTTAATTTCCAAAAATAAACATCTGATTAAAAACAGCCAATGTGCAACACACATGCCATATAGGGAATTAAGGCAGATGTCAGTCACATGAACTGTCTTTTATGTGTATGTGTGAGGTAACATATACTGCCCGGCCAGGGGGAGGGTTTACTATTGGCTGGAGATTTATCAGGCTGCCTATAGCAACCAATCACAGCTCAGCTTCTATTTTTCTACAGGTCATTTATATGACATATTCAAATTCTATTTTGTTATAGCCAACAGCAGTTATTTATTAACCCGGGCGTAGCTGGGTACTACAGCTAGTGTATTTATAGTTTTTATTAATTCTTACATTTTTACACACTCTTACATTTGCAGGAGTGGCCGTTACACACCTGACAGCTCCATTATGTGATCACTGTGCCAGGACTGTCAGATTACTTCACTGCAACGTCGGGACACCTGACAAAAACCTCAGAGATCATGTGGTCTCTGAGACTTGGGTTTGCACAGTGATGCTGCACTGTATGGCAATGATCTGTCATATAGTGCATCATCACTATGACAGCAGAGACTGCAACAAGAGGACACTTGATCCCTTGCTGCAGTCTCTGGATGTAGCAGAGTCGATTGAGCGTCGTGGGACCTTCATTGTGGACTACGTCAGATCTTTATAATAAAGATGGAGTTAAAATTTTGTTTTGTTTTTTCAAATAAAAAGATTTTTTTTCTGTGTGGTGTATTTTTTTTTTTTTTTTACCATTTACTAAGGATTCCTAATGGCCGGGTCTAGCATTGGCCCGACATTATGAATCTCGGGCTTAGTGCCAGCGGCCAATAAAAAAGCTGGCATTAACCCCTTTATTACCCAGCTTGCCACCGGCACCAGGGCAACTGGAAGAGCCTAGGTACAGCGCCAGAAAATGGCGCTTCAATGAATGCGACAATTTCTGGGGTGGCTGCTGGCTGCAATTCACAGCATGAGGGGCCCAGAACGCTTGGGGCCTCTCTACGCTGAGGATTCCAGCCCCCCAAATGCCTAGTTGTACTTGGATGGACCAAAAATACAGCAGAGCCTCACGTAATTTTTTTTCTAAAATTAGTTTTATAAATAAAAATAAAAAAAGCGCTTCGCTGTGTTTTTGGTTGCCAGCCAGGTACGAGGCAGCTGGAGGTTGGTGGTAGTCCGTAGCTGCCAAGTTGCATCTGGCTGGACCAAAAATATGGCGAAGCCCCACATTTAAAAAAAAAAAATTATTTCTATAAATTAAACGACATGGAGCTTTGCCATATTTTGGTTGCCAGCCAGGTACAACTTGGCAGCTGGGGGCTGGAATCCTCAGCATGGAGAGACCCAAACATTGTGGGCCCCCATTTTGTGCATTGCAACCCACAGCCACTCGAGAAAATAGCGTATTCATTAGAGGCGCCTTTTTCTGTTGCTGTACCCCAACTCTTCCAGTTGCCCTTGTGCAGGTGGCAATGCTGGTGGCACACAGGGGCTCTCCATATGCGACAGTGTCCGCTAACAAGTTGAATGGAAAATTAGCTCCAATTGTTAGCAGACACCATGTCGCGTATGGAGAGCCCCTGTGTGCCTAAACATTGAAGCTCCTCCACAAGTGACCTTATTTTGGAAACTAGACCTCTTCCCCCCCAGGAACTTATCTAGATGCGTAGTGAGCACTTTGAACCCCCAAGAGCTTCACAAATTGATCCGTAAAAATGAAAAAAGAAAATGTTTGCGAAAAAAAAAAAAAAGTACATTTTTGTTTTTTACGGATCAATTTGTGAAGCACCTGGGGGTTTAAAGTGCTCACAATGCATTTAGATAAGTTCTAGTTTCCAAAATGGGGTCACTTATGGGGGAGCTCCAACGTTTAGTCACACAGGGGCTCTCCATACGCGACATGGTGTCCGCTAACAATGGAAGCAAATTTTCCATTCAAAAAGTCATATGACGTTCCTTCTCTTCCGATCCCTGCCAAGCACCAAAACAGTGGTTTATGACCACATATGAGGTATCGGTGTACTCGGGAAAAATTGCCCAACAAATTTTAGGATCCATTTTATCCTGCTGCCCATGTGAAAATGAAAAAAATTGAGGCTAAAAGAACATTTTTATTGGCAAAATAAATGTCCATTTTTTCCTTCTACGTTGCTTTAACTTCCTGTGAAGCACCTGAAGGGTTAATAATCTTTTTTAATGTACCGTAGTGTTGAGTAGCTTGAGGGGTGCAGTTTTTAGAATGGTGTCACCTGTGGGTGTTTTTTGTCATGTATGCCCCTCAAAGGGACTTCAATTGTGATGTGGTCACTAAAAAAATGGTTTTGTAAATTTTGCTGGAAAAATGAGAAATTGCTGATGAACTTTGAACCCTTATAACTTAATAACAAAAAAAATGTTTTCCAAAATTATGTTTTTTATTAACTATTTTGTGTCGCATAACTGGTGCAACAGAATAAAAATTCAAAATTTGAAAAGTGCTAAATTTTCATAATTTTTACCAAATTTTCGATTTTTTCACAAATATACACAAAAATTATCAACCTAAATTTACAACTAACATGAAGCCCAATAAGTCACAAAAAAACAATCTCAGAATCACTAGGATCCGTTGAAGCGTTCCAGAGTTATTACCTCATAAAGGGACACCGGTCAGAATTGCAAAAAATGGCAAGGTCAGTAAGGTCAAAATAGGCTGGGTCATGAGGGATGTGAGGCCCTAAATCTTAGCTCTACACAGACTCTCCGGGGGAAAGATATAGCCATCCATGTCAGCCTTAAGGTGCCGTTACACACTTCAATGTCGTTAAGATATCACCAACGATCTTATGGACGCGCGGTCGTTAGGACATCTTTTTGACATCGTTGGTGAGATGTCACAAGTATAGATATCGTGGACGACGCACCAACGATGTAACGAGCAGCTATTGTCCGCACAACCCAGCGAATGATCCTTGTTCACTGATGTGAATAGGCGAAGTCGTTAACGACATAATTATTGCCGTGTCACACACAACGATGCAGCAGGTTGTCTGATCAAGGATCGTTTGATTTGAGAACATGTTCTCAAATCTGCGATCAACGATCCAGTGATTTATTGTAGTCGTATCTCAGTGTAACACGCAACGACGTCGTTTGAACAACTCCAAACCCTTGACGTTTGAGCGATATAGTTCACCATCTCGTACCGTGTAACGGGGCCTTTTGTCATTATCGCTGCCATACGGGTATGAAGGTCTTTAAGTTCCTCTAGCAGAGTGGTAGCTACAGGGTGCGGGACCTTTGGGCAAGGACTTGGGGAAGATCCTCGAGGCTATGACCCCTGGGCACCCGAGGTAGACAAAGATGAGGACTCAGCCAGGGAGACAGTATTAGAAACCTTTGCAGGTGTATTATCTAGCGTATTCACAGCAGCCGTCCCAGAAGATGAGCTATTAGTGTCCGTTAGGTATCTTTATATACCTCCCTCCCTGGTGTTAAAGACCGAAGTACTGGCAGGGGAGGGGGAAGGTGACGGTTTCCTACTTTTGGGATGCATAGTGCACTGAAGCTGGAGGATAGTAATGTGAGATAGCAGGGCACAGAGTAGGATAAGAGATGGAACACAGAACTATTCCCTATAGAGTAATATGTCCTGAGTGCAGCCCACTGGTGGAAATATTAAAGCTGGGGTATACTACGTACTTCAAGTCCCTAGGGGCCCATATAAAACCAATCAGCAGCTGCAAGGGGAGATGGTACTTATCTGCTGTAGGTCCCTGCTTACTCCACTGTGTACGTGGCCCCCACCAGCCCAACGGTGCTATAAAGCAGCAGACCGACGACTCCAAGGCCCCCCCGGTTCAGGTCTCCATACCTGCCTCCTTAACACAGTGCCCTCTGGAGAGAGGTGAAGGGGGCATTGGTGGTGTGTCCGCTCCGATGCTTCTCTCCGTCACCCAGGATACTTGCGGTGAGCTGGGCAGTTTCCCGCCGTACGATCTCATGTGGCGGTCCCTGCTCATACAGCTGCGGCCATCTTTGTGAAGCTGTGGGCTCGGGATGTATGCAGCCAGTGGCCCATACTGCGGCCTCCTCCGGTGATATTACGTGCCTGGGTTGAGCTCTGATGTGTGAGGCGATCACTGACAAATTCAGCAGTCTTCCGGTGCAATGGATGCAGTATGCCGGACAGGAAAACTCCAGTAGCCGGCGAAGCTTTCAGCAGCAGCGACCTGTCTGAGTCATTGCCAGGCCATGCCCCTGGTCTCTCTAAGTTTTAAGCTACTGTATAAGGTTTGGGTAATTGCCTTCTAGCCTGTATCTGACCAATTAAAGGGGAACATAGCTTCCAAGAGGTACATTGTTGATGTGGCATGTAAATCAGGAGAATAAGAGCTTTGTCTGCAATGCTTTTATAATAAGAGACTACAGCGAAGGCAGCCAAAGAGGATTCAATTGCCTGTAGGAATGATTGGACACAATATAATTACATCATCCACATTTCTCCCTTGTAATTATGCACGCCCCTCAGCTTGCTGCAGTGCCGAGAGCCTGGCCGCGTCATGAAAGGGGTGGGGCTAAAATTGCATCATACCGGTAGCCCCATCCCTTTCATGACGCGGCCGGGCTCTCAGCACTGCAGCAAGCTGAGAGGGGCGTGCATAATTACAAGGGAGCAGCAGACAGGCCCGCCTAATGAGACTTATTCAGAAACAGAGAACCCACACACGACGAGGTAAATATAACCTCTTCTCTACTTTACAAAATCGATTTTTTTTCTGCAATAGGGATGGCTAGAAATGATAAGAGGGGGTGCAGGGACAGGTATAAAGATGCGGGGGGGTCAGTTTGTGGGGTCAGGTTTCCTTTAAGGCCCCGTCACACACGTCAATGTAGCCAGTGATCTGATCGCTGGCGATATTGATGGCTGATCGCTGGTGAGCTGTCACACAGATGTAAACAAGCGGGTAACTAAGCGCCGTGCGTGCTTAGTTACCCGCTGTTTACCATGGATACCAGCTCCCAGCGCTTGCTGATAGGTGCTGGGAGCTGGCTGATCGCGCGTCTCCCGTTGTTACCACCGGGCGATCATCACCAGGTTTTCGGACCTGACCGAAAACCTGGCGACCATCAACCAGCGACTTATCGATGGTTCATTCACCATGTCACACATGTCAATATCGCTGCAACATCACATGCAGCAGCGACATTGACAGCGATATTGACGCGTGTGACAGCCCCTTTAGTCTTATTGCATCTTTAAAATTGCTTTACGATACACCCACATATTATCTAAAGCTTCCCTGTACACACTCCATGCCTATTAAAGGTACAGAGAGACACACACTTTTACCAGCATTATTTGCGCTGACCTTGGAACCCTTGGCAGAAGGCCATAAGGTTACAACCTGATATTAAAAGGATGTCAAGGACAGGGTTTATGCAGTGACTACAAGGTCAGCTTGTTTTAAGACTACCTTCTTTTAACCCTTACACAACTTTTAGTAACTCTGCCGAACCCATCGTCCCTTCTACATAAATTTGAAATAATCTCTGGTATAAAAATTTATATTGATAGATACATCTGAAGCAATGTTTACGAATACTCATCTCCATGCAAGGCCATATACTATCTCAATTCGGGTTCAGCAAAAAGAAACATTATCTCACTTATTTGGGTATAAATTTAACTACAAATAAAAACGCTCTGCAAATGGAACTATGGTCCTCTAATCCAAAATCTCCGAAATGATCTCAGCAAATGGGCGTCCTCCTACCTATCCTGGCTTAGTTGTGTCAATTCTATTAAAATGGTAACATTACCATGTTTTTGGTACCCATTTAGATTCCTGCCTATAGAAATACCTTGTGGATGACGTGTTTGCCACGTCGAAACATGTTGTGGGTTGGAGTTTGGAGCATCATCTTTTAAAGAATAAAGATAGAGATTGGAGATAATTGTGTTCGTGTAATCTCAACGCTGTACCGAAGGACCGCTTAAACAATTTCTACTCGTATACATCTCCCTTCGGGGAAAGCGGTCTAACAGAGCTGCAGAGGGAAAGGACCTGATTGACGCCGTCTGGCCTGGCCTTGGAGTGAGCACTTGATCGGCACATGATCTGAAGCTGAGAGGATCTAGGACACGGAAGAGATACAGGTCCGAGGCTGGCAGCCTGAGCCTTAACACACGCCCACATTCTGGTTGTGCGGAACTGGCACAACCATAAAAGGTTAGTTGATCCCTAAGTGCAACCTTATAATAGCAGGATAAGTCCACAGGTGGCGCAACACATTTTTTTCTTTTCTATAGAAATACCTTGGCAGATCTTCTCAGATATGCACGCAGTAATTTCTACATTCATTTGGCAGGTTAAATAGCCCAGGATATTGCAACGAGCTATGTTTTATTATAGGTGAAAAGGGGAAATATCACTTCCCAGTTTCTCCCTATATTATAAAGCTGCGCAAATAGCACAGTTACCTACCGTGTCATCCTGGTCAGGTAAACCGAGATAGATATTGAAAATCCCCTCATCTCA
The DNA here is from genome assembly GCA_033576535.1 of Allobates femoralis. NCBI lineage: Eukaryota > Metazoa > Chordata > Amphibia > Anura > Aromobatidae > Allobates > Allobates femoralis. The sequence continues at coordinate 413,994,961 of JARQOC010000001.1, forward strand.
CCACACTCCATGTCAGGGTTAATGTGATCGACTGGTCAGCTACCTTCTAATTTAGTTGCTTACTCTCCATATACTTTTCACTCTATAGGTACCGTTACACACAGATAATTGTGCGTAGATCTCTGGTTGCAGTGAAATCATGGACACATTGTTCCATTTGTACACGGCAACAAAATGGAACAATGTGTCCATGATTTCACTGCAACCAGTGAGTTGAAAGTAATATATCTCTGTGTGTAACAGCACCTTATTTCATTGCGACGAAAATGTAGCCTCCAATTTAAATTACAATTCAATCTTTCCCCTCTACTGACATTATTTAATAACCCTATATTTACCCCTGCGTTAGAACCAAATTCCTTTAAATGGCTGAATCTTAAAGAAAACTAGAAGAAAAGTAGAAAAGCGCACATAGGGTCTTATCCGGGTGTAACCGGGGTGTTGTATTGTGTGCTGTTGCACTAACCTTATGTTGTTGTGAGAGTCACAACAACTATTGAAGCATAAGCCGGCTTGCAGCACTCCGCCCAAGGAAAACGATTAAAACATTAGATGAAAAGGCGGTAGTTCGTGCGCTGCCTCTGTCCTTTGGTTCCAAGAAATCCAAGGAATCACAAGATCTTAAAAGCAATACCTGACTTCCGGTTCCCGGCCTGATGGGTGAGGGAGGACGTGTCTTAGCTCCCAGAGCCCGTGGCCACATACCCGCATCAAAGGCGTGAAAATCGCCGCCACTCGATACCGGAGACATGATCAACGTTCCCCGACACTTCCCCGCATGCGGCCGTGGCTCCAGAGCACGGGAAGTGGGCGAGACGCAGCAGCAATGGCGACAAGACAACCCGGGTCCTCCTCCAAGATGGCGCAGAGTGGAGGGAGCGGGAGAGGCAAGGAGGCGACAGGCAAGCACCAGACCCAGTCTCATGGGAGAGAATCCCCCGGGCTCCCTGGACACAGAGGCGGTGGAGGAGGTGAAACACCGGAGGGACTGGTGGGACATAAGACCGGGGCCCACATTGATTACAAGCTGCTGGCTGTGGAAGTCTCCTCTCATCTCGCTGGAGAGCTGAGACAGACATTCAAAGCCCTGATACAAGAGCTGCTGCAGGATGCCCTGGCAGACATCAAATCAACATCTGCTGCACAGGAGTCCAGATTGGAGACACTAGAACAAAGACTGTCTGATGCCGAGGACAGGGTGGTGTGGCTGGAACAGCAGGTGATGGCATATAAAGAGAGGGAGGAACGCACTGCTAACAAATTGGAGGACCTGGAAAACAGGTTCAGTCGCAACAACCTGCGGTTGGTGGGGCTCCCAGAATCAATCACCTCCACTGCATTTCTGGACATATTTGAAACTGAGCTCCCACGGATCCTGGGGAATGGGGGTCCCTGCACAATGGAAAGAGCGCCCCCCACCCGGCCTTCCCAACAAGCCAGGGTCTGCGCCTCAGGGACGTGATAAACCCCGGCAAGCAATTGCTCGCTATTTAAACTACAGGGATAAAGAAAACCTCCTGCGTTCATACAAGAGCTCACGTACCCCCCTAATTATAAGGGGGCATAAAGTCCTGTTGTTTAGTGACTACTCTGCGGATGTTGCTAAGAGAAGGAAAGCCTTTGGGGAGGCATGCAGCATTCTCTACAAGCGCAATATACGCTTTAGCTCCTATATTCAGCTATTCTTAAATACAGGGGCCCGGATGGTTTAATTCAAGTGCACCACTGCCCCGAAGAAGCTCTCAGGTGTCTAACTCCGAGGTGGACATTACAGAAACAATTCTATGGGGTTGGGAGGTCTTGAGGAAAAACATAACTAATGAAAGATGGAGGGATGTCCAATACAGGAACATACACAGGGCGATATATGGCTTCACGCTGCCCTCAAATGCCAAATTTCCGGACAGGTGACAGCAGTGCCCAAAATGTGGTCAACCAAAATCGGACATGGTCCATGGCTTATGGCTATGCGCCGAGGTAAAGAGCTTGTGGAAACGGGTCGAAAAGTTAGCACGGGAAGTAACTGGTAAACCTGTCACGATGGACATGGAGGCCTGGTTGTTTCACCTACCGGTCTCTAGAGTGTGGGAAGGGAAATCTGCCCGAATACTCCACGTAATAGCAATAGTTACCAAACGGTTAATTCTGAGGGAGTGGCTTTCTACACTGAATCCTGGCTTAAACAGTATACTGAAGGAATTGAAGGTCGTTATGCATTTAGAAAGCCTGGAAGCGTCTAGGGACAAGGAGACATTGACGGGAAGGTTTTTTGAAACATGGAGAGTGTTTATTGTCACTAAATTATCCCCCGACGAACTGCAGTCGCCAGTTCTCCCATTCATAAATTCGACCTGGTATCTCCTGGAGGAGCTACATGGGTCCTTGGGGAAGTTGAAGTTAACAAACAACCTAAACACGGCAGGCCGGGCCTGATTTTATAAGGGTACAAAATAATTTCCGGGAAACTACAGTTTATGCAAATGACTTTAATTCTGTTAAGTATCACATATTACTTGGCTTCTGCTCGCCTCGATTGACAGTGGCCGAGGGGGGTGGGATTGGACTGTTTGTTTCCATTTCTGTTATTGTAATAAAATTCTACAAAAATATTTTGAAAAAAAAAAAAGCAATACCTTTAATGTCTAATTCTTACGTGTTTCATGGTACTTCAGACCACTTCATCAGAGACCCACAAAGGTTTATGAAGGTAAACCAAGGTAAACCTTTATGGATCTCTGATGAAGTGGTCTGAAGTACCATGAAACGCGTAAGAATTAGACATTAAAGGTATTGCTTTTAACATCTTGTGATTCCTTGGATTTTTTGGAACCAACGGACAGACAGCAGCGCACGAATTACCACCTTTCATCTAATGCTTTAATCAGAATCTTAAAGAGATAACGACTATGAAATACCTTTGAACATCTAATAATTCCATCATTACTAGGCAAGATTTTTATGCAGAAACATAATCCCCCATTGGGAGAAATTATGCTAATTAACCCCGTCACCACCCAGCCTGTTTTGACCTTACTGACCTGGCCATTTTTTGCGATTCTGACCAGTGTCCTTTTTTTGAAGTTATAACTGGAATGCTTCAAAGAATCCTAGTGATTCTGAGATTGTATTTTTGTGACATATTGGGCTTTATGTTAGTAGTACATTTAGGTTGATCATTTTTGCATTTATCTGTGGAAAAAAAAAAAAAATTTGGCGAAAAGTTTCAAATTTTTTATTTGTATTCAGTTAGACCAGAGAGAGTTAAGTGACACAAAATAGTTCATATATAACATTTCCCACATGTATACTTTACGCTAGCACAATTTTGTAATAATTTTTTTTATTTTGTTAGGAAGTTATAAGGGTTCAAAGTTCATCAGCAACTTTTCATTTTACCAGCAAAATTTACAAAAAAAATTTTCTTTAATTGACCACATCACATCTGAAGTCCCTTTGTGGGGCCTACATGACAGAAAACACCCAAACGTGACACCATTCCAAAAACTGCACCCCTCAAGCTACTCAACACTATATTCAAGAAGATTATTAACCCTTCAAGTGCTTCACAGGAACTAAAGTACCGTATATACTCGCGTATAAGCCGAGTTTTTCAGCCCAAAAATTGGGCTGAAAAGTCCCCCCCCTCGGCTTATACGCGAGTCACTGGGTATTTGCTGTGGGGGAAGCTGTGATCGGGGGCTGGAGGAGGCAGGAGGGGGCCGCAGTGACCGCGGGCGGTCACGTGGGGCCGCCTCATTAGTGTAATGATTATGCACGGCATCCCCCCGTCCATCAGCGGCGGGGGGATGCCGTGCATATTGCACTACACTGGCCCCCAGCAGTAATACACAGCCCCCCCTCATTATGTGTCCCCCAGGCTGCGGCACCTGTCAAAATAACAAACATTTTATACATCACCTTTCCGGCGCCGCTCCTCCGGTCCCGACTTCTTCCTGCTTGTGCCAGTGTCATGTGACCGGGCGCAGCCGATGATGTCATCTCCTGCCCCCGGTCACAGCACTAGAAACCGGCACAAGCAGGAAGAAGAAGCCGGGACCGGAGGAGCGGCGCCGGAAAGGTGATGTATAAAATGTTTGTTATTTTGACAGGTGCCGCAGCCTGGGGGATACATAATAAGGAGGGGGGCTGTGTATTACTGCTGGGGGCCAGTAGACCCCCATTGGGGGCCTGTATACCACTGCACAGGGGGCCTGTATACCACTGCACAGGGGGCCTGTATACCACTGCACAGGGGGCCTGTATACCACTGCACAGGGGGCCTGTATACCACTGCACAGGGGGCCTGTATACCACTGCACAGGGGGCCTGTATACCACTGCTGTGGGGCCTGTATACTGCTGCTGAGGGGCCTGTATACCGCTGCTGAGGGGCCTGTATACCACTGCTGAGGGGCCTGTATACCACTGCTGAGAGGCGCTATATACCAGTGATGGGGGGCTATATAATAGGGTGGGGGTCTGCTGCATTTCATACCCTAGGCTTATACGCGAGTCAATAACTTTTCCCAGCTTTTGGGGGCAAAAGTAGGGGGGTCGGCTTATACACGGGTCGGCTTATACACGAGTATATACGGTAACATGGAAGGAAAAAACGAACATTTCAATTTTTCCAACAAAAATGTTATTTAAGCCTTAATTACTGCATTTTCGCAAAGGTAAAAGTACAAAAAGGACCCTAACATTTGGTGTGCAATTTCTGCTGAATATGTCGATGCCTAATCATTGGAGTTCCCTCACAAGTGACCTCATTTTGGAAAGCAGACCCCCAAGGAACTTATCAAGATACATAGTGAGCACTTTGAACCCTCAGGTGCTTCACACATTGATTCGTAAAAATGAAAAAGTTATTTTTGTTTTTCACAAAAATGTTCTTTTAGCCTCAATTTTTTTTCATTTTCACATGGGCAACAGGATAAAATGGATCCTAAAAGTTGTTGGACAATTTCTCCTGAGTACACCGATACTTCATATCTGGTGGAAATCACTGTTTGGGTGCACGCCAGGGCTCTGAAGGGAGGGAGTGACATTTTGGAACAAAGATTTTGGTATGGTCTGTGGGTGTCATGTCCTGTTTGGATAGACCCTGATGTGCCTATACAGCAGAAGCCCCCACAATTGACAACATTTTAAGTTCTCTGCCATGGGGAGCCCTGGTAACTCAGCAAGCGATTTCACCACTCTCCTATGGCAGTCTCTGACTGCCACGGGTGACGTCACTCACCGAGTCCCTGCGGTCAGTGTGACTGTAGACTCTGCAGGTAGAAGACGCTTGTTCTCTTCCTGCAGACTCTGGATGAAGTACGTGGAGGATTGTGGGATTATTAATAAAGATGGAGTTGAGATGTTTGTTTTATGTTCTAATAAAATTATTTTTATCTGAGTGTTGTGTATTTACTATTTACTAGAAATTCCTAATGGCCGGGTCTAACATTTGCCCGACATTCTGAATCTCAGGCTTAGTGTCAGCTGACAATACAAAGCAAGCATTACCCCTTTATTATCCAGTTTGCCACTGGCACCAGGGCAATTGGAAGAGTCAGGGTACAGCACCAGAAAATGGTGCCTCTAATGAATGCGCTATTTTCTGAGGTGTATGTGGGTTGTAATTAGCAGCGTAAGGGGCCCAGAACGTTTGGGTCTTTAAACGCCAAGCATTCCAGCCCCCGAGCTGTCAAGTTGTACTTGGCTGGCAGCCAAAAATACGACAATGCTCCGTGTGTTTTTTTTCTTTATTTGTAGAAATAATTTTTAAAAAATTACGTGAGGCTTCACCATTTTTTTGTTGCCGGCCAGGTACAACTTGGAAGCTACGGACTGCCACCCACCCCCAGCTGCCTTGTATCTAACTGGCAACCAAAACTACAGCAAAGCCAGACAGTTTTTCTTTGTTTTTCTTTTTTTATACAAAAAATTTGAAGAAAAGAAAAAAAAAGTGGCGTGGAGCCTCACTGTATTTTTGGTCGCCAGCCAGGCACAACTAGTCAGCTGGGGGTTGTAATCCTTATAATGAAGTGGCCTGGCATTCTGGGCCCCCCATGCTGCGAATTTCAGCCTGCAGCCGCCCCAGAAAATGATGCATTAATTGAAGCGCCATTTTCTGGCGCTGTACTCAGACTCTTCCAATTGCCCTGGTGCCAGTGGCAAATTTGATACTAAAGGGGTTAATGCCAGCTTTTATTGGCAGCTGGCACTAAGACCGAGATTTATAATGTCGGGCCAATGTTAGACCCGGCCATTAGGAATCTCTAGTAAATAGTCATAAAAAAAAAAAAAAAAACACCACACAGAGAAAAATCTTATTGAAAAAAAAACAAAAAAAAACACAAAACACAAATTTAGACTCTTTTTTTTTACTCCATACCCTCAGACGTAGTCCACAATGATGGTCGCACGAAGCTCAATCACCTCTGCTACATCCAGAGACTGCAGCAAGGGTCTGCCATACAGTGCACAATCAGTCTGACCCAGTGTCAGTCTGGCCTGCCAGGGTACCGGTTAAAGCTCTTTGTTAGGCCCCGCCACTTGCACTCTCACTTGCCTCAGGCAGATGCAGGATGAAAATAGCTCCTCTCCTCACTGTATTGTTAAATCACTCAGTGTAGTGCTATAACGCGGTCGCGGTGGATGGCGGCTGCATCAGGGGACCCTGCATCCCAGGGCCGTGGGGTGATGGGCGCAGCCTCTGATTGCTGGCAGTGTCTCTCAGAGCCGGATTAGCCTGCTCAGCAGAAAAGACAACACCATGGAACAGCAGGACCTGCGATGATGTCACAGGCATGTGATTTGGGTGGGCGGAGCCATTTAGTTTTGCCCAGCATGAAGAAGAAAAATGTCATACAAGAAGCTGGAGAGAAGATGGGACCAAATAAACAAGGGTACAAGAGGTGTGTGAGAGAGGGGTGTAGAGGGCAACAGGCTGTGCACAGGGATGAAGGCTGCAGGAGGGTCGGGGGATGGGGAGTGCAGGACGACGCGGAAGCGCAGGACGACGCGGGAGCGCTGGACGACGGGGGAGCGCACGTGGACGGGGGAGCGCACGTGGACGGGGGAGCGCACGAGGACGGGGGAGCGCACGAGGACGGGGGGAAAGGACGGGGAGCGCACGAGGACGGAGAGTGCACGAGGATGGAGAGTGCACACGGATGGAGAAAGGAGAGGGGACAGAGAGTGCAGGTTGGATGGAGGATGGAGAGTGCAAGGGGATGGAGGTTAGAGGCTGCATGAGGATGGAGAGAACCAGGGGGATGGAGAGAACCAGTGGATGGAGAGTGCAGGGGGGTGATCGAGGATGCAGGGAAAATGGAGAGTGTAGGAGGATGGAGTGTGCAGGAGGATGGCGTGTGCAGGAGGATGGAGATTGTTGGGTGGTGGGGGAAAGAGGGATATCCAAGCAGGAGATGGGAAAGCTGGGAGCTGGAGGAAAGAGGAATATCATACAGATCCCAAATATTGTCAACATACAGTAGATTGTATTGCTATCATGGATAACAGTATGATAACAAAGACAGAGAAAAATAAACCTGTCAGACTACAGTGAAGCAAATGATCATCAGTGTCTCCAAATGGAAAAGTGTATTAGAGTGATTGTGCTTTACATCACCACATATTAACTCTTACAGGGGATTTTCCAAGTCAGTTGTGACAGACACTATATGGGTCATGGATAGATGGTGACATAGGTGTATTCGTACACTTTTCCATTTGAAGATACTGGATAACATCTTGCTTTACTTAGAATATTGTTTAATCTGTGGGACTGGGTGGTTACCTAGGACAATAAATGTGTGAGAAATTGCTGATTGTAAATAACATTTCAGTCAAGTACAATAAATAGTAGATTAACAAGACACACTTAAAGTGTAGGGCATAACACACTTCTCACATATTTTAGTAAACAGAGGCCGAGAAATAATTATGTACAATTTAACACAATTTTTTTTCCTGGCTTACTCAACATTTTCAACTGCTTATGTGTAAAGACTATGGAAAAACGACTACAATCAGCACAAACTTTGATTTTATGACCACAGCAGCGAAAAATTTCATATTTATTGTGTCAAAAATATGAAATTACACTATGTAACAAATTTTAATTTTTTTTTGTTTCTGGATACAAAGTGTGTTTTCCTAACCCGTTATGCCTAAAACAAATAGAAAATAGTTGTTGTTCCACAAAAACTTTGCTTCTGTAATTAGGACAATGAAATTTTGGAATTTGTCTGTTTTCGAGAAAATTTTCGATTCGTATACAATACTGAGACAATGTCATTGTCCTGACCACAGAAGCAAAGGAACAACAACTATTTTTTATTTGCTTTAGACATAACGGGTTAGGAAACCACACTTTATACCCAGGAACAAAAAATTTATAAAAATTTGTTACATAGTATAAGTCATGAAAATGCTTATGGTTACTATAGGGCCATTCCACGTCAAGTGAACCAATGATTATTACCTCTATATTTCTAATTCTTTTGAGATTTTGTTATTTGATAATAGCATATCAGACAATGCAAAATGTGAAGAGAAAATTTTTTAAAAAAATTTATTTTTTATTAAAATGATTTTCAAAGTTCGAAAAAAGTGTGAATTTTGGTGTTGCCTGCCTTTACATTTCTCCTCATAACTGAGGCTAGAAATAAGATAGAGAAACAAAATAAACACCATTCTACTCAGAACTGTACAGGCTTTCACCAGATATGTCACAAGAGGATCTTTGTTAATGTTTTACCCATGTGAAAGCAAACGCAAAATTTAAAAATGTATTTCCGAAAGATCGGCATAATTTAAATATTTCAAAAACTGCCTATGTGTCTGCCGTGCTCTTAGCCACATCTGTACCAAATTACAAGTTGGGATCGCGATGGGATCATATTTTAAAATATTTTACTATTAATAGCGTCAATGGGTCATTCCATATCAAGTGATGTAAATATGAATATTTTTTTTTACCTGACGTCTTTAGATTTTTTTTTTTTTATTTGAAGTACTATTTTAGTTAAAGGAAATGGCGATTGCTAGTAAGCGCTTATGGACAAGATTACATCTCACCCACTTAAAAGGGACAAATTGATGATAAAAATCCACTTTAGGCTGCGGTCACACGTTGCGTATTTTTACGCGCGTAAAAATACGCGACTGCGTTTTTTTACGCGCGTATTTCCAGTGCTTATAATGGGGCCTATGGAAAATACGCGCGTAAAAAAGTGGAAAGAATTGACATGTTCATTTTTTTTACGCACGTATTTTTACGCTGCGTAAAAATACGCGACGTGTGAATGGCAAAAGTGAATGTCCATTGACTTTGCTGGGAAATACAGATGCACACACTTCTGGAGAAAATACGCGTCAAAATACGCATGTGTGAACGCAGCCTTAAAAACGTACTATTAATTGTTTGATTAGTTCATATTTTATAGAACGATAATTTAACTACTGTACTATTCTTATTAAACATTTCATAAATGACATGTTTAGTGATATAATAGAAAACAAATTTACATGTATAAACAGGGGTTAACATTCTTGGTTCTTTTAATCTTGTTTAAGGCTACGTTCACACATTTGCGTATTTTGCTGCGCTTTTTGCCGCGTTTTTCGGCCGCGCAAAAAAGCGCAGCAAAATATGCAGGGGCTTTCACACACTGCGCTTTCTTTCCCCCAGAAAGCGCAGTGATGTCACAGAGGGGAGGAAGAATCCTGCTTCCTCCTCCCCTCTGTGACATGTGTGACCGCCCCATTAGACTTCACAGTGTATTAATATACACTGTGAAATCTAAATTAAACAAAAGCAAGTGTATGAAAAATAAAAAAGAATCAATACTTCACCTCTCCGACGCCTTCTCCCGCTGTGCGATCTCCGATTCCAAGTGAGATCTCTTCTGACAGGACCTGTGATGACGTCAGAGGGGGGGCATTCCCGGGGCGGTCCCATCGCTGATTGGCTGCTCGCGGTCATGTGATATGTATCACATGACCGCGAGTGCCCGGGAACGCCCCGCCTCTGACGTCACCACAGGTCTTGTCAGGAGAGATCTGACTTAGAACCGGGGATCGCACAGCGGCAGAAGGCGTCGGAAGGTAAGTATTGATTCTTTTTTATTTTTCACACACTTGCTTTTGTTTAATTTAGATTTCACAGTGTGTATTAATACACTGTGAAATCTAATGGGGCGGCCACAGCTGTCACAGAGGGGAGGAGGAAGCAGGATTCTTCCTCCCCTCTGGGAGAATACGCAGAAGTAGCTGCGTAAACAATTGACATATCAATTGTTTACGGAGCTGCGTTTTCTCCCGGAAAACGCACTGCGTATTTTTACGCACTGTCTGCACGGCAAAGTGAATTTCCCATTCACCTTGCTGGCAGACAAAAGGCACATTGCGTATTTTGAAAAGCGCGCGTAAAAAAACGCGGCAAAATACGCAATGTGTGAACGTAGCCTAAAGAGGACCTGTCACCAAACCAGGCATGGTGATCTAATTACAGCACTGGATGCAGCATGTCTGCAGCATCCAGACAAGGGGTCCCCCAGCACTTGAGCAGCCCTGTACCCCGAGTAAATACACTTAGAAAACTTACATGCTCCAGCCACTAAGGAGGTGGCTAGGGGCTGCAGCCAAGGGCAGATTCACACCCCCTGCATGTGTAATCTGCCCACCGCTGCCAATCATTCGCCAATCAGTGTCTCGCACTCCCACACCTCCTCCTCACCCTACCCCCTTTCTGTCGGAGTCCCCCAAGGTTTGGTCCTGGGACCCCTACTTTTCTCCATTTACACTCTCGGCCTAGGGCAACTCATTGAGTCCCATGGCCTCCAGTACCACCTCTACGCCGACGACACCCAAATCTACCTGTCAGGCCCTGACATCGCCTCCCTACTCTCGAAAATCCCACAATGCCTTTCCGCCATCTCATCCTTCTTCTCTGCTCGCTTTCTTAAATTCAACATGGACAAAACTGAATTCATAGTCTTCCCCCCAAGAAATTCCACCCCACCTCCCAACCTATCCATCTGCATCAACGACTGCGCCCTCTCCCCAGTCCCCCAAGCCAAGTGCCTCGGGGTAATCCTTGACTCCTCCCTATCCTTCAAGCCCCACATCGAGGCCCTCACTACATCCCTCCGGCTCCAGCTCAAGAACATCTTACGGATCCGCTCCTTCCTCACCCACGACACCGCTAAAACACTCATCCATGCTCTTATCATCTCCCGCCTTGACTACTGCAACCTCCTTCTCAATGGCCTCCCGGCTAACTTCCTCACACCTCTCCAGTCTATCCTCAACTCCGCTGCCCGACTCATCTACATGTCCTCCTGCTACTCCCCTGTCTCCCCCCTCTGCCAAGCCCTTCACTGGCTCCCCGTCTCCAAGAGATCCCAATTCAAAACACTAACCATGGCGTACAAAGCCATACACAACCTGGCCCCACCATACATCTCCGACCTGGTCTCCCAATACCTACCCTCACGCAACCTCCGCTCCTCCCAAGAACTCCTCCTCTGCTCCACCCTCATCACCTCTTCGCACAACCGAGTCCAGGACTTCTCCCGGGCATCTGCCTTACTCTGGAACTCCCTGCCCGAACATGTCAGACACTCTCCTACCCTGAGTAGCTTCAAGTGTCACCTAAAGACTCACTTGTTCCGTCAAGCCTACAACCTGCCATGAGACCCAGGCGACCGCCCCATACCTGACATTCCCCCATCCTACTGTATCCTAACCCGCCCCTCTTAGACTGTGAGCCCTCATGGACAGGGTCCCAGCCCCTCCTGTACCTGTACGTCCTGATCGCCTAGATTTAGTGTACTTGTTCTGGTCTCCCTCATCCTCATGTAAAGCGCCATGGAACCTAATGGCGCTATATAAATGAATATAATAATAATAATAATAATAATAATAATCTTTCTCTCCCTCTTCAGCAGCATTTAAACATGCAGGGGGTGTGAATCTGCCCTTGGCTGCAGCCCCTAGCCACCTCCTATTTGGCTGGAGCATGTAAGTTTTCTAAGTGTATTATCTTGGGGTACAGGGCTGCTCAAGTGCTGGGTGACCCCTTGCCTGCATGCTGCAGACATGCTGCATCCAGTGCTGTAATTAGATCACCATGCCTGGTTTGGTGACAGGTCCTCTTTAATCACACTTGAGGATATGATCACCTTTTTTCTTTTGGTTTGTTCAGTGCATTCAGGTTGAAAATGCTGAGCATTGTGTTCTGATGATTAAGATATATTTATCCTGGCACTTACGGGATTTGTGTTTTGTGTTTCTTTTTTGTTGCATATAAATGTTTTATTCAATAAATTGTAATAACTCATACAACCATAAAATCAAAAGTATATAAATTTGACAGGTCCCAAGTTGAATCTCTGCACAAATATAACCAAGAACACAAGTAACACACAGGCATTTTTTCACAATTTTCAAACTAACATTTATTTCACAATTGCGCATCAAAATTTTTAATTTAATTTTCCCAAACAAAATATAAAAAACGATAGTCTTGTGACATATTAAATGAAAGCTGTTACCATTCTGAGTAAAATGATGCCTCTCCCATTTCATTATCTTATTTCTAGCCCGAGATAAAAAAAATGTGAAGCCATACCAGGCCAAAATTCGCACTTTTTTAAAACTTTAAATATCTGTAAAAAATTAACTGATAAAGAAAAAAATTCTAAACTTTTAATTTGTAATTGACTAAAGTAGTACTTCAAATAGAAAAAAAATAAAATCTAAAGACGTCAGGTAAAAAAAAAATATTCATATTTAGATCACTTGATATGGAATGACCCATTGACGCTATTAATAGTAAAATATTTTAAAATATGATCCCATCGCAATCCCAAACTTGAAATTTGGTGCAGATGTGGCTAAGGGCACAGCAGACATATGGGCAGTTTTTGAAATATTTAAATTATGCCGATTTTTCGGAAATGCGTTTTAAAATTTTGCGTTTGCGATCGCCTGGGTAAAATATTAACAAAGATACTTTTGTGACATATCTGGTGAAAGCCTGGACAGTTCTGAGTAGAACGGTGTTTATTTTGTTTCTCTATCTTCTTTCTAGCCCGAGATATGATAGAAAATGTAATGTCATACCAGGCCAAAATTCGCACTTTTTTAAAACTTTAAAAATCTGTAAAAAATTAACTGATTAAGGAAAAAATTCTAAACTTTTTTTTGTAATTAACTAAAGTTGTACTTCATATAGAAATTTTTTTTTTAAAATTCTGAAGGCGTCAGGGAAAAAAAATATTCATTTTTGGATCACTTGACATGGAATGACCCATATCTGAGTGTGAGCCCCTAGAGTCAATTGTACTGGTGGGCCCTAGGCACCACAGTCCAACCCTAGTCTGACCCCAGAGACTGCAGCAAGGGATCAAGTGTCCCCTTGTTGTAGTCTCTGGTGTCACAGTGATGGTGCACAGTATGGCAATGATCTGACATACAGTGCACCATGACCCTGACCCCAGAGACTACAACAAGGGATCAAGTGTCCATTTTTTGTAGTCTCTGGGGTCAGAGTCATGGTGCACTGTATGTCAGATCATTGTCATACAGGGTCCCATCACTGTGGCAAACCCAAGTCTCAGAGATCACATGCTCTCTGAGGTTTGGATCAGGTTACCGGATGTGGTCATGGCAATGTCTGGTTGCCATGGCAACATCAGGTTACCATGGTGATCGGCTTGTTACGGTGAGCCGATCACTGCAGGGAGAGGGTAAGAGACTGTGCTCCCTGTCCCTGGACCCCAAGTGCTGTGATCGCTGAAATCACAGCACTTCGGGGGTGACACAGAACCAGGGACAGCGATCACACAAAACACAAATCACATCACTCCTCTGTACCCCATTTCCATGCAGCAAGATGAGGCTGCGAAGGAGCCGGCATAGGCGGCAGGTCAGTGGCGGGTGGCACAGGAGGGGAGGGGGTGACTGGAGGGGAGCGGGAGGAGAAAGAGGGACCGGGGATCAGGACTGGAATGGGTGCGGGAAGAGGAAGAGAATGGCGGGCCCACGGGTTGGAATGGGAGGATGAAGAGGGACGGGGAACATCAGGAGCGGATGCAGGCTGTGGAGAGGCTCTGATTGGAGTGATTAATCCCATCAGATCACTCCCATCAGGGCTGGAGGGGGCGATACCCGCCCCCTCAAGTGCTCCATCCTATGGAAGGGGCCATGACAGCCCCTTCCACAGCTGTACAGTGAGAATTGCTGTAATTAGCTATTGGACGTTTTAACAGCCAACCACAGCGATCTCAGGCGTGGTGTGTGTGATACCAATGTGAATGGCGTGTGGATAGAATAGGTATAGAACAGCTATTCATAGTAAGAATAGTGACCACAGGTCTTATCATTCAATAAATATATATATATTTATATCAGTACCATGTTGAAATATGAAAGGGTGAACTCTCCTTGACATTATGCTGTTATGGTGAAAACATGAGCTGAACTTCTTGAGACATACACATCCTGTGACAGGAAGCCACATCCTGGGACAGGAAAACAGATGGATGTCTTGCACAGCCAGTCACAGGAAGAAGTGAATATCCTGTGGCTAATGGTCACGGCATGAGAAAAGCTGGATCATGCCATCAGTGCGTGATCATAGATATTCTAAAATGGTATAAATTAAGAAAGTCACGGTCAGTGAGTGGGGGGAAAAAACCTTTCCAGAGGCCAACATGAACACACGTCTGTGTGAAGCAAGCCGCAGTGTTGATTCCTTCTCACTGATCAGACCACCCCGATTAAGAAGGTGAAGCAGCTACAATACGCAGTAAAGTATTGACGCTTATTCGCTATAATTAAGTCTAGGTATAATTGGTATTGTTATGGCAAATAAATAGTTAATAATTTATATTAGTATGTAGTCATTCAGAAATCAAATCTTCCAGGCTCGAGGCCTGGTTGTTGGCCTTGTTCTTTCACCTAGATAAGCTCTCTCTCCTTCTTCCCTCCCACCCTTGGGTTTTCTGTGTCTCAGATTCTATATAAATGTTTTGATTTAGAAGTAGCCGTATAGAAGCTCTTATCAGATTGTTCTGAACGTCTTGTACGACTTCAAGGCTAGTGTAAGCTAACACACAGAATAAAATGTATATTCAGCATAAAATGATGCAATTACCTAGAACCACCCTTAAGGAATGCCCCTTTAATGAGGAGTATAAAACAGCTAACCCCTCCTTTAATAAAAGGTCTTTGTCATTAAGCTCTACATTGAGACAAACTGTCAGCGTGGATTCTTTATACGGTGATGACGTGCACGCACCCTGACAAAGCATCCAATTTGGCAGGTGTGGGGGGCATCCATTACAGTTGGCGCCCAAAGTGCTAGGACGAGATGTCCAGGGGACGACAGCCACAACTGAATCTTCATTCCCAGGACGGACCTAAGACCCTCCTGTAACTCTGTGCAAGGATGATGAAGGTAGCTGGCTGTCAGACTCAGACATAGATGACCGGATCTGAGAAGTTCTAGCCCTTGTAACCTGGTCCTGAGAATTCCTTAATTGTCTGCCTTATATGTGTTCTTGCAACCTGGTCCTGAGTTTGTCTGTGTTTATGTCAGTGCTATCATTGCTACAGTTTCAGTAAATAGAAAACATAAAAAGAGAGAAAGCACGGAGAACGGAGAGACGGGGCTGAATGGGAAGATTCTGTTTCCCTGGCTGCCAGCTCTATTCCCAGGGGATAGAGCTGATGATTTGTCAATCCATAATAGGGTTGATGGTTTTCCGGTCCCTGGTGTAAGGGGGGCCGATGGGTTATTCCACTACTGGTGTTCCAGCCTCTGATATGGCTGATGGTTTTCCCACCCCGCACGCGCAAGCTAAGGATGGAGTGTAGTCCTGGCTGCGGTGGTGGACGGGTACGTAATTTACGTAGATTTTGGTAGTGATGAGATTGTTCCGTTCTCTCCAGATGACGTGCGTGCCGCTTGTGTAAACAGGTTTAGAGCTAGCAATTACGCCCGCTGGCTGGATAATAAATCGTGTTACTGACGTGCCATATGCACGGGAAGAAACTGGTTATATAGCAATCCCTGGCACTCAAGGTATTCAGACAGAATATACATGTCCAGTTAACGATAGTAATATAAGGAGTCTTGTTGCAAGAAGTATATGTAAGAAAGTTATCTGACCCAGTAGTTCCCCACTGACGTGTAGAGGGGGCCGACACAGTTTGATGTTTTCTCTGTTTTATCTGTTTGGTGACCACCATTCCAGTCCCAGTCCTCAGATTGACTCTGACTGACTGACAAATACTGAGTAGATGTGTATTTTTGCTTACAGTTATCAGGTCAAACCCCTAGCAAAAAGTTATTGACACCCTTAGTGTCTTCCCTGAAAATTGTCCTTATATAGCATGTCTGGATTGTTGGACATTCATATATCTATTGGGCAGAGAAGAGGGCCCACGGACGTCTGTATTCAGAAAATTTATTTTTTTCCCAAGGAGTTTATCCATATACGGTGGTGCGGAATTTGGGTTTAACTGTTCCACACGTGGTGTGTCCAGGGGCCGCCTTAGGGTAAATACAATGGTTATTGTTCTGCATACTAAGTAAGCTTTAGTCATTTCACAACATATACCTTTTAGAGTTTTTATTATCCCCTGTGTAGAAAAATTTTGGTTATTAAGAGTGTTTAAAATAAACTTTAATGCCCGGCTCACTGAAGGTATCCTAGTTGACTCCCCTTTATACAACCCTGCTGACAGTGGTAGTCTTGAGGGGTGGACAGTTATAGCCAGGATAGAAGCATAGAGACTTGGGTTTAAGCTATAATATGGGTGTTAATCAGTCAAAGTCCAGATCCACAGGTTTACAAACAGAACTCCTAATTGGAATATATGTGAGTATATAGAGAACAGACAAAATATATTAATTTACATTGTACTAGAATCACTGCTTTTGTTTTTCCTTTGAAAAGATTGTTTATAATAGAGTGGAGTCAATGGAATTCAGGAATGTTTGTGTGAAAGTTTTAATCACAGCGGCAGGGAAAAGGAGGGGGGATTGGGCTGGCAGCTACTGATTGTTATAAGTTATTGAGTCAGACTTCTGAAATTGGATGGAGTTTAAGAATATAATGATAATTGTAATGTTTGCATTGGGAATCACAGACTGAAGTCATTTTGACTTGATTATTATTATAGGTGACTTGATTATTGCATCTCTACTCAATCAAGACTGTGGTTTTGTGATTATTTGTTAGGACGCATTCGCTTTAATACGGGAACACAGGCTGTCAGTATGAGGACAGGCGTCCTCTCCAAGAAGGAGGTTAGACTGGTGTACCGTGGCATAAGTATTTGCTGGGATAGAGACACCAGTATATAGTGATTAAAGATGTTGCGTCTTTTCAAGGAAAAACACATTAATATGGTCAGTGAAAGAGAAGGGAGAAAGTATGTTAAAAATGCAAACAATAAGGAGGCTGTGAGTGGTGCACATAAGTGTTGAATGAAGCTGTAATCGGGGCCCCTGTGTATACTGTATGTATGCTGAGATGTGAGATGTAATGTCAGGGTTGACTGTATGTTTTGACGTTTTGTATCACGCGTGATGTGAAGCAGGTGTGTAGTTATACATGTTGCCAAACAATTCCCTAGGGAGAACACTACCTTATAATGTGTGTATGTTTCCCCAATTAGAAGGTTAGAGTTGTGCGCAGATGTTTCCCCTCCCATCAGGTGGGGGGGGGGAAGGGGCGAGTCTGCGTGCTCATTTTTACATGCAGTAATGAAAATCATCTCTAACATTCTGAATGAGTAGACAGGAATTTTTGGTATTTCTTTTCATTTTTGGCTGTGAACATTAAGAATCATAATTGTTTACTGTGTATTTAGTTGGAAGCTAGTAATATTGCCTATTATTGGACGCAATAGTTATTTTAAACAGTTTTTGTATATTCCTGCTCGAGGTTATATAGAATTAGGTTTTATTGATTTTTATACAGGGATTATTCTATTTTATTGAGTCATACTGACAAACTGTCTTCTTGTTTGTGTTGGGTTAATATTTTTTTGGCACTATGATAATTATTCGGGATAATTTTTGTATGTTTCTGTCTGAATTTTACGGAGGAACAATAGTTTTTAGAAGAGGCATAGAGAACAGATGATAATACTTAGTATATGTGTGTTACATCTTCAGATTCTAATCCCATTGTTTTCTAAAGTTTTTTTTTTTGTTATGGCGCTGGCTCCAGGTGGGGGATGGACTTGTTTTCAGACTCGGATAGAAAACCTCAGCTCAGAGTGTCCCTCCCCAATCTTAGGAATGTAAGACTCAGAGGAAGTTTTGCCAATCAGAGCTTAATGTGGCAGCCATCTTGCACCACCCAGAAGGCCTGTTAACAATGAGACTACATCACAGTTAGTTCCACTACCAGTTTATATATCCAGTTATGATTATACAAGAATAATGTATATATATCTTTACTCTGATATCTTCCGATTCCCTCATGGGGGGGGGGGGGGAGAGATGGAGACATATATGGAGAAATATATGGGGTTTTTGGTTAAGCATCATACAGTTATAGTTTATAAATATAGCGCCAATGGAGACATTTATAACAGAATTTAAGTGGGTTTTTGGTTAAGCATAAAACAGTTATAGTTTATAGCTATCAATATAATTAGTAGAGAATTGTAATAAGAATTTTGTTGAATACGTTTTTTCTGATTTTTTAAACTAATACGAATTCTTGAGTGTTTTATTTCAGATGTACATATAGGAGAGATGATCTTACACTGGACACTGGTAGGATCCTCGCATGAGGTAATCAGAGCAATTGATTCTGAGTTTTTGCACTTTTGTGAGCAGGTGGAGCTTCTTCTAAGTACAATTCTTACAAAAACTGTAAGCATACAAAATGCAGAATTGGTAAATCACAGTGAGGTAGACACCATGTTATCAGTCTAGGATGGTATAATCATGCTGACAGTCACTACAGGTGACCCGCTAGAGGTAGAGGGCAAGGTACAATTTGAAGTTAAAATAAAGTTAGTCTAGGTAAATGGCGGGAGGTCATCCATCCCAGCCTTGTTACGTCTGGCTGCCTAAGCACCCCTTCGGTATCGGACTGCCCGGACAGAACTAAATAAATACTAAAAGAACAAAAAGGGAGTTGTGCTGAAGGATGGGAAAAAGGACAGGCCATGATGACGTCTCACTTCAACAAAAGTTAGAATAGTCTTTGCTTGGCCCCACATACACCTCGACCGGTCACGAGTGTAGTCAGATGAATACTGCCTGGTTCGCTCCTGGTTACAGGTAAGGCCTTGTGTACAATCCTGCATTATTCCTACACACAACACAACTCAGAAAGGCAAGAGTTTGAAGCAGCAGCCGCTCCACAAGTCTTAAGAATTGCAAATAGGGTGCGGACAAGGATAAGAAAAGGCATAAACATGTCCTAGTAGGTGTGGATCTCTCGCTCTCCTATATAAAATACCATAAGATGTCTAATATGTTGGTTAAAAATGTTCTGAAGCCGAGGGAGTAGGTAAATGAGTAAATATACATATTCTTATTTACATGGTAGGTGTATCTATTATATAATCGCGAATCGGAAAAGCGCCCCTCCGCGCGCACTTTCCGATGTCGTCATGTGGATACGAATTTAACATTGGGCGCGAAGCGCCCAATGCTGCGCGAGCAATGGCCGCGAGGCCATTGCGAGTCGCTGGACAAGGGCGAGCAATGGCCGCGAAGCGGCCATTGCGAGCCGCTGCCCCAAAATCGATCCACAGCCTCGGCTACAACCTTACCGATTTACCGCTCAGGTAGCGCGAGCAATGGCCGCGAGGCCATTGCGAGTCGCTGCCTGAGCCGCAACTCGCTCCCCGGGGACCATGGAGTGGAGGCGGCACAGCCGCCTCCGCTCCCCGCTACCCACAACTCGCCCCCCCAATGTCCGCACAGCCTCACCCAGGTCCAAACAGGCCCCCATGTCCGCATAGCCGCCCCCCCCATCTCCGCACAGCCACCCCCATGTCCGCACACCCACCGCCATGTCCGCACAGCCCCCCCCCCATGTCCGCACAGCCACCCCATGTCCGCACAGCCCCCCCATGTCCGCACACCCACCCCCATGTCGCACAGCCACCCCATGTCCGCACAGCCCCCCCATGTCCGCACACCCACCCCATGTCCGCACACCCACCCCCATGTCCGCACACCCACCCCCATGTCCGCACACCCACCCCGCAACAAAACCACCCCGCCGCACCTAAGGCCCTACCCCCTATGTCCGCACCACCCCTACACGCTAAGCCCCGACCACCTAACCCCGAACCGCAGCATCCTAAGCCCCCGCCGATACCCCCTAAGCCCTGCCGTCTACCCCCTAAGCCACCGCCGCCCCTAAGCCCCTACCCCTAAGCCCCGCAGCAGCCCTGACCACCTAACCCCGACCGCAGCATCCTAAGCCCCCGCCGATACCCCCTAAGCCCCGCCGTCTACCCCCTAAGCCACCGCCGCCCTTAAGCCCCTACCCCCTAAGCCCCGCAGCAGCCCCTAAGCCCCTACCCCCTAAGCCCCGTAGCATCCTAGGCCCCGCCGATACCCCCTAAGTCCGCCGCACCCGTACACGCTAAGCCCCGACCACCTAACCCCCGACCCGCAGCATCCTAAGCCCCCGCCGATACCCCCTAAGCCCCGCCGTCTACCCCCTGCCCCTCTCGCTAAAGCCCTACACCCTAAGCCCCCGCAGTCCCCTAACCTAACGCCGCTGTCACCTAAGGCCCTACACCCGAAGCCCCCGCCGTCCCCTAACCTAACGTCCCCGTCGATCACTTACATGCCTTCAAGTCATCTGATCGTCCGTCCGATCCACAAGTCCTCCGTCCGGCCAGGCGTCCTCTTCCTCCGGCCCCGGGGTCTTCTCTCTTCTTTCCGCCATCTCCGCTTCTTCGTCCGGCCCCGGGGATCTTCTGTCTTCTTTTCGCAAACTTCCACCTCCGACGTCCTCTTCCTTCTCATTAAGATAGAATGGACGAAAAATCCGCCATTCTACCTCAATGAGATCTGAGGCCCTCTTCTGATTGGTCGCTGTATACTGCCCTCAGCCAATCAGAAGAGCCCCTCATTTTTTTATTATTTTTAAATTATTTTTTAATTCTTTTTTTTATTATTAAATTTATTTATTTTTTTAAGTGACACTGAGACACAGTTCTCATTCAGGTCCGCATTTTTTTTTTTTTTATTATTATTTTTATTTAATTATTTATTATTTTTTAATTATTTTTTTATTATTTTTTAATTAGTTTTAAATTCTTTTTTTTATTATTAAATTTATTTATTTTTTTACTTGCGAGTGAGACACAGTTCTCATTCAGGTCCGCCTTTTTTTTTCCCCATTGACATACATTAGCGGTGTGTCTGCGATTTTATGGCCGGCCACCTGGTTCTATTTGTCGGCCCTAAAATCGCGGACACACCGCTAATGCATGTCTATGGGCAGTCAGCCCGATTTCGGATTGGACGCCGACCAATCAGAATTCGAGCTGACTGCCCATAGACATGCATTAGCGGTGTGTCCGCGATTTTAGGGCCGACAAATAGAACCAGGTGGCCGGCCATAAAATCGCCGACACACCGGTAATGTATGTCAATGGGGAAAAAAAAAGGCGGACCTGAATGAGAACTGTGTCTCACTCTCACTTAAAAAAATAAATTAATTAAATAAAAAAAATAATTTAAAAATAATTAAAAAATAATAAAAAAATAAATAAAAAATAATAAATAATTAAATAAAAATAATAATAAAAAAAATAATATATGCTAATTATATCAGCCCTTCCAGCGGACCTGAATGAGAACTGGGTCTCAGCATAAATAATAAATTTAATAATAAAAAAAATAATTAAAAAATAATTAAAAAATAATAAAAAAAGAAATAAAAAATAATAAATAATTCAATAAAAATAATAATAATAAAAATAAATATATGCTAATTATATCAGCCCTTCCAGCGGACCTGAATGAGAACTGGGTCTCAGCCTAAATAATAAATTTAATAATAAAAAAAATAATTAAAAAATAAATAAAAAATAATAAATAATTAAATAAAAAATAATTATTAAAAAAAAAATTCTAATAATAATGATATTACTGCTAATAATAATGCTATTAATGCTAATAATTATGCTATTAATGCTAATAATAATGTTATTAATGCTATTATTAATGCTAATAGTCCTATTATTAATGCTATTAATGCTAATAATAATGCTATTAATGCTATTAATGCTTTTAATAATGTTATTAATGCTATTAATAATGCTAATAATGCTATTATTAATGCTATTTATGCTAATAATAATGCTATTAATGCTATTAATAATGCTATTATTTATGCTATTAATGCTATTAATGCTAATATTTATCCTATTAATGGTATTATTAATGCTATTAATGCTAATAATAATGCTATTAATGCTATTAATGCTAATAATAATGCTATTAATGCTATTAATAATGTTATTAATGCTATTATTAATGCTAATAATGCTATTAATGCTATTAATGCTAATAATGCTATCAATGCTATTAATAATGCTATTAATGCTATTAATTATGCTATTAATGCTATTAATGCTAATATTTATCCTATTAATGCTATTAATGCTATTAATAATGCTATTCATGCTAATAATATTGCTATTAATGCTCTTTATGCTAATACTAATGCTATTAATGCTATTTTTTATGCTATTAATTCTATTACTTATGCTATTAATGCTATAATAATGCTATTAATAATGCTATTAATCCTATTAATGCTATTAATAATGCTATATCATGTATTAATAATACTATTAATGCTATTAATGCTCATAATAATGTTATTAATGCTATTATTAATGCTAATAATGCTATTATTAATGCTAATAATGCTATTATTAATGCTATTAATGCTAATAATAATGCTATTAATAATTGTTATTAATGCTTATTTATTAATGCTAATAATGCTATTAATGCTATTTATGCTAATAATAATGCTATTAATGCTATTAATAATGCTATTAATGCTATTATTATATGCTATTAATGCTATTAATGCTAATATTTATCCTATTAATGGTATTAATAATGCTATTAATGCTAATAATAATGCTATTAATGCTAATAATAATGCTATTAATGCTATTAATATGTTATTAATGCTATTATTAATGCTAATAATGCTATTATTAATGCTATTAATGCTAATAATAATGCTATTAATGCTATTAATAATGCTATTAATGCTATTAATTATGCTATTAATGCTAATATTTATCCTATTAATGGTATTATTAATGCTATTAATAATGCTATTAATGCTAATATTTATCCTATTAATGCTATTAATGCTATTAATAATGCTATTAATGCTAATAATAATGCTATTAATAATGTTATTAATGCTATTATTAATGCTAATAATGCTATTATTAATGCTATTAATGCCAATAATAATGCTATTAATAATGCTATTAATGCTATTAATGCTAATATTTATCCTATTAATGCTATTAATGCTATTAATAATGCTATTAATGCTATTAATAATGTTATTAATGCTATTATTAATGCTATTAATGCTATTAAATGCTATTAATTATGCTATTAATGCTATTAATGCTAATATTTATCCTATTAATGCTATTAATATTGCTATTAATGCTAATAATAATGCTATTAATGCTATTAATAATGTTATTAATGCTATTATTAATGTTAATAATGCTATTATTGCTATTAATGCTAATAATAATGCTATTAATGCTATTAATAATGTTATTAATGCTATTATTAATGCTAAATAATGCTATTATTAATGCTATTTATGCTAATAATAATGCTATTAATGCTATTAATAATGCTATTAATGCTATTATTTATGCTATTAATGCTATTAATGCTAATATTTATCCTATTAATGGTATTATTAATGCTATTAATGCTAATAATAATGATATTAATGCTATTAATGCTAATAATATAATGCTATTAATATGCTATTATAATAATGTTATTAATGCTATTATTAATGCTAATAATGCTATTATTAATGCTATTAATGCTAATAATAAATGCTATTAATGCTATTAATAATGCTATTAATGCTATTAATAATGCTATTAATGCTAATATTTATCCTATTAATGGTATTATTAATGCTATTAATAATGCTATTAATGCTAATATTTATCCTATTAATGCTATTAATGCTATTAATAATGCTATTAATGCTATTAATTATGCTATTATGCTATTAATGCTAATATTTATCCTATTCATGGTATTATATATGCTATAATGCTAATAATAATGCTATTAATGCTATTAATGCTAATAATAATGCTATTAATGCTATTAATGTTATTAATGCTATTATTAATGCTAATAATGATAATTAATGCTATTAATGCCAATAATAATGCTATTAATAATGCTATTAATGCTATGAATGCTAATATTTATCCTATTAATGCTATTAATGCTAATAATAATGCTATTAATGCTATTAATAATGCTATTAATGCTATTATTAATGCTATTAATGCTATTTTTAATGCTATTATTAATGCTATTAATGCTAATAATAATGCTATTAATGCTATTAATAATGCTATTAATGCTATTAATAATGCTATTAATGTATATCAATGCTAATAATTTATCCTTATTAATGCATTATTAATGCTATTAATGCTAATTAATAATGCTATTAATGCTATTAATAATGTTATATAATGCTATTATTAATGCTATATAATGCTATTTTAATGCTATTATTAATGCTATTAATGCTAATAATAATGCTATTAATAATGCTATTAATTATGCTATTAATGCTATTAATGCTAATATTTATCCTATTAATGCTAATTAATATTGCTATTAATGCTAATAATAATGCTATTAATGCTATTAATAATGCTATTAATAATGCTATTAATGCTAATATTATCCTATTAATGGTATTATTAATGCTATTAATAATGCTATTAATGCTAATATTTATCCTATTAATGCTATTAATGCTATTAATAATGCTATTAATGCTATTAATTATGCTATTATTGCTATTAATGCTAATATTTATCCTATTCATGGTATTATTAATGCTATTAATGCTAATAATAATGCTATTAATGCTATTAATGCTAATAATAATGCTATTAATGCTATTAATGTTATTAATGCTATTATTAATGCTAATAATGATATTAATGCTATTAATGCAATAATAATGCTATTAATAATGCTATTAATGCTATGAATGCTAATATTTATCCTATTAATGCTATTAATGCTAATAATAATGCTATTAATGCTATTAATAATGCTATTAATGCTATTAATGCTATTTTTAATGCTATTATATTAATGCTATTAATGCTAATTAATAATGCTATTAATGCTATTAATAATGCTATTAATGCTATTAATTAATGCTTATTAATGCTATCAATGCTAAATTTATCCTATTAATGGCATTATTAATGCTATTAATGCTAATAATAATGCTATTAATGCAATAATAATGCTATTAATGCTATTAATGTATAATGTTATTATGCTATTATTAATGCTATTAATGCTATTTTAATGCTATTATTAATGCTATTAATGCTATAATAATGCTATTAATAATGCTATTAATTATGCTATTAATGCTATTAATGCTAATTTATCTATTAATGCTATTAATATTGCTATTAATGCTATAATAATGCTATTAATGCTATTAATAATGTTATTATAATGCTATTATTAATGCTAATAATGCTATATATTAATGCTAATAATAATGCTATATTAATGCTATTAATGTTATTAATCCTATTATTAATGCTAATAATGCTATTATTAATGCTATTAATGCTAATAATAATACTATTAATCTATTAATGTTATTAATGCTATTATAATGCTAATAATGTTATTTATTCATGCTATTAATGCTAATAATAATGCTATTAATGCTATTAATAATGTTATTAATGCTATTATTAATGCTAATAATGCTATTATATGCTATTAATGTTAACAATAATGCTATTAATGCTATTAATAATGTTATAATGGTATTATTAATGCTATAATGCTATTAATAATGCTATGCTAATAATAATGCTATTAATGCATATTAATACTGTTATTAATGCTCATAATACTGCTAATAATGCTATAATACTGCTATTACTGCTAATAATAATGCTATGGCTTATATTATTGCTATTGATGATGCGATTATTATTTAAAAATGTTTAAAAAAACAATAAACATATTTTAGATACCTGATGCATTTGCATCAGGCTAACAGCTATAACTACTATAATCAAATTAATGCACGTTCTAGAATCCCGATGCATTTGCATCGGGCTCACAGCTAGTAATAAATAATTGGAAGTTTTCCCAGATATCCAGTTACCTTTTTGACCTGCTTTTCAGAAAAGCAGAAGAGACCACTGATGATAAGTATACAGTAATTATATTGTCTAATGTTATACTATACATTATATTTGTTTGGCTTTACATTGTATCATATTGTTTATTTGTGCTTTAACCCGACCTGCTGAGACCTGTTTCAATTACAGACTATTGACAGTGTATCGAGTGACCCTCATATATGTTGACTGAGCAATTGCGGTATATCTTTGTGAAAGGTAATGGACTAAACAACACTTTACAAACAAACTGAAAAAGGTATATAAGATCAGGGATAGGTTAGGGACAGATAGGGTGAGTCGACGTGGAGCGTACTACAGGCGTTTCAAGAGGGTGCCGACCTCCGCTGGTTAGGTAGGTTTCCAGCTTTAAGGACATTACTAGGGTACTATTAGGAGTGGGTATATCATTTATACATTGTGTAAATCTTATGTTTTTGTTTCCATGAACTATCTTGGGTGACAATTAATTTTGATCAATAGAAAATGAATTTTGATTGTATATAAGATCCTTATATAGAAGTTATTTGACATGAACCATAATTATATGATTTAGAATTGATGATTTGTTTTACACGAACCCAAAGAATGTAATGTTTCTGTATATATAGTATATCTCTTCGTCTTCTCTTAGGGTACCTTTACACGCCGCCACGGCAGGCTGGATACATCGCGCTACTTCACGTGCACGAGCACGCTCAAACGGCTACAAACGGTCAACGCACCCTCTTTACACGCCGCCACAAGGTGCGCTACGCCACTCTACATCTATAGCTAGCTACATCGCCGGGTGTCTCAAGTAGCCAGCTGTTGCTCATTTACACACCGCTACAACCAGCTACTATGGGCGGACCTGGTGCAGCAGGGACAGCACATAGGCGTGCTCCAATTGTGGATTACAAGACTTCCGTACGCTGATAGGACGAAGCAATAACATCCTGATTGGGCAGGCATCGCAGGAGGCTGAGTAATACAGCACGCTCGAGCGATTGTGTAGTGTGACTCGTCAGCTCCTTAAATATGCCTCCCTATGCAGCGACTACCAATCGTCATGCAGCAGCTTCCACCAATGATCGCACATGGGGCGCGGTAACATGGAGCCGAGGTCACGCCTTAGCTACATTGCAGCTACAGCCCCGGGTGTCCAGAGTTCCCTTCCGTTGCTTCTTTACACGCCGATACAGCTCGCTACCATCGGCGATATAGCCATCTGTTTTCGAGCAGAGCCCATAAACAGATGTATCTGTCGCCGGCTGTAGCGTCGCGTCTTCAGACGCCGCTACGACGGGCTACATTGACGCTACAAGCTACATTTGTAGCCTGTAGCGCGATGTATCCAGCCTGCCGTGGCGGCGTGTAAAGGTACTCTTAGGGATGATTGTTTTTCATTTATTGGTAAGTCAAGAACTGATACCGTATTCTTTTTATATCTTTTTCTTGAAAGATGGTGTGTGTATACGTAATATTAGATGAGAAGATGCTCAAGGGGTGACCTATATTCTTAAGGTTATAAGTAAAATTTTGTGATTTGTTTTGTGTTGCAGGGTATTACTATGTCATAGATAGTTATGAAAATGGTACAAATTGTTATGAGATTATGGTTGAAAATGTTGTCCAGTTAATAGATTCCCCGAGATAGGTTTTTCTTATGTTTTGACACTTATAAAGGGCTTGTCTAACATGTATTTTTGAGCTCTCTCTCCCCCTTTAACATGCGGCTACTGTGGACCGAAGTCGCTTCCCACAGTCTGGAGATAGAGTGATAAACGTCAGAAATTCTGCGGATGACTGAGACAGCTGAAGAAGCTCAAATGGCAGCCCAACTGGATCCAAGATCTACACTACAAGGCAGATGAGCCCAGGAGAACTACCGAATGTCTCTTACTACAGACACTGGCCTAAATGCGATGGATATAAATATCCCAAGGGACACTGACCTCTTAGGACACCTTTATTTTTTGAATATCAAGGACTGACTTATTTTAGATAAGACTGAAGCAACATTGACTTGGTACGAGGCCATGTCCTCCTGAATTAGACCGTAGTGAGGACCGACTTATGGAGAATGTCAAATATAATGACTAACAGTTGAGTGATAATTATGACCGGTATTTGATTGCGGCATTCATATAGTTTCCTTGTTTGCCATGGTTTGTGAGTGTTTGTGTCCATCCAATGGTGTAATGGGCAGACCTTTGTGGGGAATCCGGTGAAGTGGTGTAAGAAGACGGCCTCCGTCAACTAGGGGAGGAGAATGTACCTACCTGAGTAGGTCTGTGTGCATGCACTTTGGTTGGAGCATTCATTCATTGCCACGGGAGAAGGGAACTGTGGGAGTAGCATTCATTTTTATTATATTTAGAACCTATTTTAGTAAATATAATCTCCATATTTTTGTGTTTATAACTTTTACTATGTATTTCAGTAGTATTAAATAGAGAGGTGAGACATCATCTTAGATAACAGTTTAGGGTGCGGCAAGACCAGTTACAAAGGCGTTATGATTGTCATTACGGTTAGACGTTATGGTTGTCTCAATATTGGTGAAGACTCCTTTCCCACTTTTCTCTACTTCTCCCCCTCTGTCACCTAGGGCAAGGATTTTGGGTAAGATTTTTAATGTCTCCAAACGGGGGAATGTTATGGGAAATAAATAGTTAATAATTTATATTAGTATGTAGTCATTCAGGTGTACGAAAGATCTCTACCAACTTGGGGGATATTTAAAAAAGTGAAAACTTTATTAAATTTCTTTAAAATAGTGTGAAACCCATTACAAAAAAGCAAACATTATATACAAATATAAATACAATTTTTTCTGAACCATGACAGGATCATATCACATCAAGGACGATGCATAGAATGTTGCATTACTGTTATGTTTGATTCTTTTCTCAGACACTTTTGGCTTTTCTTACAAGATACAAAGAAATAAAAAATAAATTTATGGTGTTCTTATATAGTGGTCAATTGATGTCTCATTGACCCTATAGATAATAAACAATTTTGTATTTTATATCTCGATAGTGCAGAGTCAAACAAATTTTATTATACAGTATAATCAAACTTAACTCAACAAAAACTGGAGAGAAGTTGACGTTCTTGTGCCTTTCAGAATAGGTCCAGATATGTGAACATTAAAATGAGGAATATTACTCCGGAGTCCAGCCAGGACTCTGTTTGCACTGGATATAATGGATATGAAAGCCAGCTCCTAACCTGATATCCTAACCCCATACCGACCAATATCACAGAGCTCAGAAAGTTTCTAGGTCTTGTAAATTTTTCCAGAGAATTTATTGAGGATTTTGCTTGCCTTGCTAAACCATTGTATGATCTCCTAAAAGGTATTGAAAATGAGTATACCACGGTCATAGTTGAGGGAGACGCCTTGCAGGCTTTTGAGAATTTGAAACAAGCCCTTGCAGCAGCCACTGCGTTAATTAACCCCGATTCTTCCCAGCCCTTTTACATCCAAGCTCACACTGGAGATGAATCCATCTCATCTGTGCTGCTGCAGAAATGGCCTAAAGAGAGTCAATTACACGCACTGGGTTACTACTCACGGCTGCTTTCTCCCGTTGAAAAAGGTTTTACACCATGTATGAAGCATTTACTTGCATCATATAACGGGGTTTTCAACCTTAATTCTCCAGACCCCACGTCACTCTAAAAACACTACTGAAAGGAAAAGCTTGGGGTGTAAATTCACAGAGAATGGCTCAATGGATTGTTGATTTTGAGACTAGAGACTTACAAGTGGAGGTAGGAGACAAATACCATTTAGCACTTAACAGACATGTAAAACACAGGTAGACCTTCTAACTCCATGGCTTGTTCAAATAACAGCTCAGTTTACAAATGAATCTGTACAAGGGAAATGCCGGGTTCTAATGGGAACAGATGAGGGACCCGTTCGGGGAAGAGACACCCCGTATGGGAATGTTTGGAGAAACACAAAGATCATGGAGTTGTGCGTCTGATTTTAAAATCTACCCTTTGCACCCTAAGACTTTTAGACCTGACCAGTCCACTAACACTCTGTCTTTTATGCTACTGAACACTAATTTTTCAGCAATAAGGGAGTATATACGTCCATCATATCCTGCTTGGCTTAGTATGGTAAAGACGGTTCATCTGAATTTCCAGTATCATACTGGACACAGGCCTCCGGAGGGAGTGCAACCTGTAAGAGACAGAAAATTTTTAGCCGTGTCTCTGCCCATACATATAGTGAAAACAGCCCATTATATTTCCCTGAACACCCAGTTTGGCCTCTTTACCTGGCACCTTAATATGTCGGCCTGGGATGTGGCCAATCATCTACCAGGGTGTATCCCTTACCTTGACAAATCTGGTATGAATTTTTATCACTGGCTTGACAGCCAAAACTGTGGCTGCTAGTTCCATGCAACCTCGAAGGCAGGCTAGACCCAAAGAAAGAACAGGAAGAAATAGAAGAGCATGTTATGACACTCTTCTGGTGGGTGGGCGGGAACAGCAGCCGGGGTTCTCAATAGATTGGATATTCAGACCCTCAGCAGTAGATTGTCTTCTCTTGCAGCTACTGGATCAGATGCTGAGAATGTGGCCCTAGTTCAGAGTGCCATCCAAGGTCAAATGATTGTTAATAATCAGAAGTACCAGGCTCATGTAACAGATTACTTAAGAGACCAAATTACAACTCTGTACCGGGTTGGCCAAGAAGCTAGTAATGTAACAGATCGTGTCCTTGCATGTATGACTGTGCAAGGGGAACTGTATACCAACGCCAAAATTTTGCTCCAAACTCTTCTCAATGGACACTGGCCATGGGAAATGGGCCGTTCATGGCCAGGGATAACCAATTTTGCTAAGAAACATGTGGAGTGGTGGAAGATAGGATGGATGGGTTGCACTAATTTGGATATGGAAGACTGTGCATTTGGTGCTTTAATCCCTATCCGAGGCACAGTCCACCCCCTCTTAGTTCAAGTGGATATGGGTCTCATCCATAATGGTTTGTGGGTTAGAACCCAAACAGACCCAGCTGTGAGGTATATCCAAACCCCAGAGGGAGTTTCCAAAGTTTTTACTGCTCTCTGTGGACAAGAGCGCTCAGACCTTGTGTGCCCTTATGGTGTCACAAATTACGTCCATGACAAACACTGTTGGGAAAAGGAGGAGACTACGTGTCCCCTCATCCTGGAGGAGCTTAGAGGCCCTCTGTTCTGGCAGTTCCATGATGGAGAGATGTGTTTTCATGTCCATAGTAAACAAATGGTCACCTATCGTACCCCTGGTTGTGTGGCAACTGGTACGGCATCTCCAGGATTGTACTGCACCTCCCACCCAATTCTTGATGTTAGAGTTGATAATGAAGAATGGGTTTACCAGCCAGTTATCTTGGTAACCAGACAGTTCAATATAACTTACCGTACCCCAACTTTGCCTTCCCCTGAACTGTCAATAGGGAAGGAGTTGTACCAAATGGTCAAAGACCTTAGAATTTTGGAACATTTTCAGCAGGTGTACAACCAAACTGGTCGTAGAGCCCTAGTCATGGTAGCTCATAACAAGCAGCAGATCCACAAGATAATAGATCAGTATGGAGATTTGGATATCTCTTGGTGGGATGAGGTTGTTAAATGTTTTACAGGAAAAACCCCTCCACTCAAAAGTCCGGCTAGGCATTACTTTACACCAGAGGTTCCCAACTCCAGTCCTCAAGGCACACCAACAGTGCAGGTTTTCAGGATTTCCTTAGAAATTGGAATCATCCCCAGTGCAGGTGATTCAATTATCACCTGTGCAATACTAAGGAAACCCTGAAAACCTGCACTGTTGGTGTGCCTTGAGGACTGGAGTTGGGAACCTCTGCTTTACATAACCTATGCTGTGGACTCTTACCCTGGGTGGTATTGTTCTTAGTTGTTTTATTCATGTGGTTCGCAAACACAAGTTTTTCAAAAAGAATCTGGCTCATTTTAAGGAACTAAATCATTTTCAGGCCCGTATAATCAGGCACAGTCCCTTCTCCAGACACTACGGGAGACCGGGTGCAGGTCGAAGCCGTGGTAATACCAGACCCAGTTCCCCCATTAGACGTACACTTCCTCCTGTGGCGTCTCTCCCACAGGTACCTTCTATTCCCCCCAATTCCCCCACCAACCGGGGAGTGTATGAATCTATACATTCCTTCAGTACAATATATGAGAACTAGTACTGTGGCCTAACAGCCCAAGTTGTACTTTGTATGGACAAAAGTACAAAAGGGGGATTTGTTAGAGAATGGTCAGCCATGATGGTTTGCGTCGGCCATGTTGTATCATCTGTAATGTATTTTTGTGGTCTTTACAAACCAGAGAGAATAGCAGAGGCTGTCAGGCCTCCAGCTAAGGAAAAATAAAACAATGATCTCAGAGTGATTAGCTAGCAGAGAGAAGTTAATTAGATCTCTTCTATGCACTCAGAGAAGCTCATAATAATTATATTTAAGCATATTGTGAGTTTTTCGTTATTTTCTGTGGTCAACTGAAGTAGTATAGGCAAAATAGTAATCCAGGTAATTTAAAACAGACCTTATTATATGTCAGTGTTTGAGTTCTGTGTGTTTACTAAAAGCTATAATGAGATTAATATGTAAAGATAAGTTTAAGTGCAGAACTATAGCTTGTAATGTGATTAGTAATGATGTATTTCTATTGAATTTGATGTTCTTCTCCATGTTTTTTCTCTATATTCTGTGTAACTGTTTTAGTCAGTATGATGAGGTCATTATATTTCATATGTGCTTTCCTATTGGGAAAGCAGGTATAAGAAGCCTTAGCTCAGGGGATCGGGGCCCAGAATCACGATATCATCCTGTGTGCCGGACACCTGCGCGTGTCCCGGACACCTGCGCGTGTCCTCGTGCCTTTCATCTTGATTCCTATTTGCTTTGTCGTACATCTCTGTAACTTGCCAATAAACCTCAGCCTTTGATTCTGAAGACACAGGCGGGCTCATATTCTTTCTTTCACTTTCATCATAGGCCTTGTTGACACTTCTCCAAATGTAGCAAAAGAGAGAGGGGGGGGGGGACAAGAGGCGCAATAGTGCCCTTATCACTAGACACTGGTTTGTGCAACGGTGAGAAATACAATCCACTCACCTGATCCAGTTGTGAAACCCACAACTGGCTTGAAGGCTTGTCAATAAAGTCCTGATGGCTGCTGCTGGACTTCCACCGGCCACACTCACATGGAGATGCAACAAGAAGCTTGGGGAAGAAAGGTGTACAACAGTCCGCGCTGCCAGGATAACTCGCATCAAAGAAAACGAGTAATCGATGTTCAATCCAATCCTTCTTTATTCTCCTACGCGTTTCGGTGCCCTCCTGGCACCTTCATCAGGGATACCTCCACCCCACCAAATCGATCTTATATATAGCAACATTCATAACAATGATTAGTGGGTGTTCCCAGTCATGTGACGTCAAAAACGTCATCAAAACAGGGAGGATTCTGCATTTTCGCGCAATTATCACAGAAAATATATAATTCACATATAAACACGAATATAACATAACACAAGCGTTCTAAAAAATACGGTTAATAAAACCATGAAAAAACTGGAAAAATTCATGCGGAAAAGCCTGTAAAACCCGCTTAAAAATACACATACTGCAGCAAGGCAGCAAAAAATATGTATATTCCCTGCCTTCCCGGGGGATAGAACTCAAGGTGCTCAGGGGTTCACTTGTGTGAGTTTGCTTTCATGTCCTGTGCCACCTTCAGCTTACAAAGTATGTTGCTAAGGTATGTTATACTTATATGTGGATGTGTTATATTTTATTTTATTTGTTTTCCAGATCAACCCATAGGAGAAGAGAGAAGCATTCACATACAAGTAATCTAAAAGCAAACCTATCAATACTTTTTATTCTTAAAAAATTGGAATATTAAAAGAGATATTTTAAAAAATGGATATATAAAAAATGGATATAAAAAATGAAAAAAATGTAATAAAGAATTGATTCAAACATTTAATAAAGAATTGGTTAAAAACGTTCATTTATAATTAAATGAAATGTTGTTTATCGCAAGTGTAATCAGGAGACTATTCCTTTTCCTAAGAAAAGGACGAAAACATGTGAGTAGAAAGAATTGGGAAGTCAAGTCAATAACATGAGTGCCTGTTGTCATACTTCAGGTGTATGGAGCTTCAGACTAAAGAATGGACTGTCAGACCAAGACCTCTGAGTTCTATCCTGGCCCAGGAGAGAAAGCTGTTACACCAGGAAACAAACACAAGGATAAAATACAAAGTGCAATGTCTTTTTGAATTAACTGTAACATTGCACTTTGTATTTTCAGACATAAAATATTATTTATAACACGACAGATACACACAGTACCCCACTTATATTTCCTATACACATACATTAATTGTTCTCACATTCAAGCAGACACGGTAAGATTTTTCCTATAATAATGTTCTAGTCGCACGCCCCTACTGGCGGACAAATAGATTCACCAGAGGTGGGTACCGGTCTTTTTCCTTGTATCACTATAGCAACAACCTCCTAACAGATGCCATCTTGTGGACGAATATGGGTATGACACAGCATAATAAGAAAAGAATAGCTTTCATGCAAATAATTGCTGGATATAGATGATCCAGTGGGATTATATGTTTTATCCTTGTGTTTGTTTCCTGGTGTAACAGCTTTCTCTCCTGGGCCAGGATAGAACTCAGAGGTCTTGGTTTGACAGTCCATTCTTTAGTCTGAAGCTCCATACACCTGAAGTATGACAACAGGCACTCATGTTATTGACTTGACTTCCCAATTCTTTCTACTCACATGTTTTTGTCCTTTTCTTATGAAAAGGAATAGTCTCCTGATTACACTTGCGATAAACATTTCATTTAATTATAAATGAACGTTTTTAACCAATTCTTTATTAAATGTTTTAATCAATTCTTTATTAAATTTTTTTCATTTTTTATATCCATTTTTTATATAGCCATTTTTTAAAATATCTCTTTTAATATTCCAATTTTTTAAGAATAAAAAGTATTGATAGGTTTGCTTTTAGATGACTTGTATGTGAATGCTTCTCTCTTCTCCTATGGGTTGATCTGGAAAACAAATAAAATAAAATATAACACATCCACATATAAGTATAACATACCTTAGCAACATACTTTGTAAGCTGAAGGTGGCACAGGACATGAAAGCAAACTCACACAAGTGAACCCTGAGCACCTTGAGTTCTATCCCCGGGAAGGCAGGGAATATATATATTTTTTGCTGCCTTGCTGCAGTATGTGTATTTTTAAGCGGGTTTTACAAGCTTTTCCGCATTCATTTTTCCACAGTTTTTTCATGGTTTTATTAACCGGATTTTTTAGAATGCTTGTGTTATGTTATATTCGTGTTTATATGTGAATTATATATTTTCTGTGATAATTGCGCCAAA
Organism: Allobates femoralis; assembly: GCA_033576535.1. Lineage (NCBI taxonomy): Eukaryota > Metazoa > Chordata > Amphibia > Anura > Aromobatidae > Allobates > Allobates femoralis. The sequence continues at coordinate 414,030,890 of JARQOC010000001.1, forward strand.
ATGCAGAATCCTGCCTGTTTTGATGACGTTTTTGACGTAACATGACTGGGAACACCCACTAATCATTGTTATGAATGTTGCTATATATAAGATCGATTTGGTGGGGTGGAGGTATCCCTGATGAAGGTGACAGGAGGGCATCGAAACGCGTAGGAGAATAAAGGATTGGATTGAACATCGATTACTTGTTTTCTTTGATGCGAGCTATCCTGGCAGCGCGGACTGTTGTACACCTTTCTTCCCAAGCTTCTGGTTACTTCTCCAAATGGAACGTTTATGGTTGTGGCTATAAAGTTTGATTTTGGTCTCATCACTCCAAATTACCTTGTTCCAGAAGTTTGGAGACTTGTCTCTGCCTGATTGGAGTATTGTAGGTGAGATACTTTGTGGTATTTGCGAAGTAATGTCTTTGTTTTGGCGGCTTGACCATGCAGACCATTTTTCTTCAAGTGCTTCCTTAATGTGCATCTTGAAATAGCCACACTGCTAGTTTTCAGTGAATCCTGAGTCCTGTATTTCAGCTGATGTTATTTGTGGGATTTTCTTTGCATCCTGAACAATTTTCCTGGCAGTTGCGGCCAAACGTTTTGTTGGTCTACCTGATCGTGGTTTGGTTTTTACAGAGCTCTGGATTTTCCACTTGCTAATCACAGTTTGAACACTGCTGACTGGAATTATCAATTCCTTGGATATCTTTTTGTATCCCTTTCCTGTTTTATACAGTTCAACTATCTTTTCCATAGATCTTTTGACAATTTTTTTGCTTTCGTCATGACTCACAATCCAGAAACGTCAGTGGCTGGATTAAGGATGCAAGAGTCTTGTCTGGATCCCAGAAACTCACTCAGCTTTTATGCACACAAACTGATCACAAGCAAACCAGTCACAGGTGAGGATGTCAGCTTTATTAGTCGCTATCTCTCTGAAAATTCTCTTCTTAACAGTCTACAATCTAGCTTCTGCTCCTTACACTCTACTGAAACTGCCCTCACTAAAGTCTCTAATGATCTTCTAACAGCTAAATCTAATGGTCACTACTCCCTGTTGATCCTCCTGGATCTCTCTGCTGCATTCGATACTGTGGATCACCAGCTCCTTCTCTCTATGCTCTGCTCTATCGGGGTTAAGGACACTGCTCTCTCCTGGTTCTCCTCCTACCTCTTTGACCGCACCTTCACTATCTTTTGCCGGCTCCTCTTCCCCTCACGGTTGGGGTTCCTCAGGGCTCAGTCCTAGGTCCCCTTCTCATCTCTCTATACACTGCCCCATTGGAAAAACCATCAGTATATTTGGTTTTCAGTACCATCTCTATGCTGACGACACCCAGTTATACACCTCTTCTCCTGACATCACCTCCACATTACCACGAAAGACCAGTGATTGTCTGTCTGCTGTCTCAAACATCATGTCTTCTCTCTACCTTAAATGGAATCTGTGAAAAACTGAACTTCTCGTGTTTCCTCCCTCTCAACCTAATATTGCCATTTCTGTATGTGGTTCTACCGTTACTCCTCAGCAGTATCCCCGCTGTCTTGGGGTTATATTTGACCCAGATCTCTCCTTTACTTCTCACATCCAGTCTCTCGCTCACTCATGTCACCTACACTTCAAAAACACCTCTAGAATTCGACCTTTTCTTACTGTTGACTCTGCAAAAACTAACCGTTGCCCTTATTAATTCTCGCCTGGATTACTGCAATTCTCTATTAATTGGTCTCCTTCTTACTAAACTCTCTCATCTCCAATCCATCCTCAATACAGCAGCCAGGATCATATTCCTTTCCAACCGCTTAACCGATGCCTCTATCCTGGGGCAGTCATTGCACTGATTGCCAATCCACTATAGAGTACAATATAAAATTATCACTCTCACCCACAAAGCCCTCCACAGTTCTGCACCGCCCTACATCTCCTCCCTCATCTCTGTCTATCGCCCTACACGTGTCCTCCGCTCAGCAAGTGACCCAAGACTGACATCTACAATCCAAACCTCACACTCCCGTCTCCAGGGCTTCTCATGAGCTGTGCCAATTCTCTGGAATGGGTTACCGAAAACAATTCAATTAATTCCCAATACCAATAGTTTTAAGCAAGCCTTAAAAACACATCTCTTTAGACTGGCCTATCACCTAACCTCACTTGTCTAACTATTCCTATCTTACCTTTTCCAAATCTGGCCTCTCGTGTCATCTGTCTGCACCTGCAGACTGTCTGTCTGTCCCCCATGCATAATATAGCACTTTATCCGTACTTGTACAGATCCTGACCGATGACCGATTCATGCAGCGTTACATGAATCCCCTAATTATTATATTGATGGCTGGACCATGTATGACATCATTTGTTACTGTTACCTTTTGTGCCTCCCCTATTTCCTCTAGATTGTAAGCTTGCGAGTAGGGACCTCACTCCTCATGGTTTTTTAAATTTTTGTTACGCTGTATTGTCTCATATTGTCTGTACATGTCCCCTCCGAATTCTAAAGTGCTGCGTAATATGTTGGCGCTATATAAATAGAATTATTATTATTATTCAAACCCATTTGTGTCCACTTCTGTGCATGTTATCAGGCCAAAATCACAAGGGTATATAAACTTTGATCAGGGTCATTTAGATGTTTTTTTTGTTGTCATCAAGTTTTAAAAAGAGAAAAAAAACTGTAGTTTGACAATATATGGCTTCACTCAAACACTAACCAGGAGTGAAAAAAAGTTTTTCTGTTACCATTCACAATTCTCTGAAAAAAAAACAAGAAAGCAAAAAATCTGCCGCGGTCGGTAAACTTCCGAGCCCAACTGCAATAACATTTTGACAGGAGGTTAAATCCCTTATGAGGGATGTTATGGGAGGGTTCTATCCAGCTTAATCAAACTGTTGATCTACTACTGTCAAACTACTTTTGGAAGACAGACCAACTGGTCTGACTACACTGTGTGCAGAATTATTAGGCAAGTTGTATTGTAGAGGATTATTTTTATTACTAGATGGTGGCCCGATTCTAAGCATAGGGTATTCTAGAATATAGAAATAGAGATTGCATGGGAAAGGCGGTGAGGGCTGAATTGGGAGGAACTTTGAAGAAGGAGCAGCGAGGATAGGACGGCGTGGCAGGTGGGAGGAGGGAGGACAGAGCAGCAGGGGGGTGGAGGATGGAGCACAGAGGAGGTAGCGGCGGAGTGTGGGAGGATGTAGCAGCACAGGCAGGATGAGGAAGGAGCGGCAGGGGGAGGATGGAGCACAGAGCGGCAGGGGGGAGGAGGACGAAGCGGCGGGGTGGGGGAAGGACGCGATTTCGGCGACAGACACGCAAAAAACCCTTAGACAATTATATAGTAGATAGAAATGTACACCACAGCATTATATACCAGGGCACTGTACACCATGGCATAATATACCACAGAACTGTACACCACGACATTATATACTACAGAACTGTACACCACGGCATTATATACCACAGTACTGTACACCACGGCATTATATACCACAGTACTGTACACCACGGCATTATATACCACAGCACTGTGCACCACGGCATTATATACCACAGAACTGTACACCAAAGCATTATATACCACAAAACTGTACACCATAGCATTATATACCAGGGCACTGTACACTATAGCATTATATACCACATCACTGTACACCACAGCATTATATACCACAGCACCGTACACCACGGCATTATATACCACAGAACTGTACACCATAGCATTATATACAGCACTGTACACCACAGCACTGTACACCACAGCACTGTACACCACAGCACTGTACACCACAGCACTGTACACCACAGCACTGTACACCACAGCACTGTACACCACTGTTCGGCTGTGTGTGGAACATCAGTCCCGCCATGTCGGGCGGCCGCCTGTCTATGAGGCGGGGGGGTGTATCGGGGTTGTGTGTGGGGGGATGGCGGGGATATTGGGCGGATTGTGCTGCTCGGGGAGCTGTCCGTGTCTGCAGCGCTGTGTGCAGGGTGTACAGTGTGAGGTCTGAACCGGCACCGCTGTAGTCGGACAGCAAATAGGCGCGAAATTCGAACTTTGAATTATCGCGCCTATTTGCATAGTCTGCACTCATTGGCCGCTGCCAAAGGCTGCGGCCAATGAGCGGCCTGTGTCTGGCGCGCGATTTCGGTTACAGACACACACAAAAAACCCTTAGACAGTTATATAGTAGATTGATCAACAACTACCGTATATACTCGTGTATAAGCCGACTTTTTCAGCCCAAAAATTGGGCTGAAAAGTCCCCCCTCGGCTTATACACGAGTATATACATGTGTGTGCTGAGTGTGACGGGGACGGGGGCTCTGACTGGGGGCAGGAGGAGGCAGGAGGGGGCTGCAGTGACACCGCGCGGTCACGTGGGCCCGGCTCATTGATATGCACGCATCCCCCTGTCCATCCCCGGCAAGGGGATGCAGTGCATATTCTAGGACACAGCCCCTGGTGGCCCCCGGCAGTGGTATACAGCCCCCCCGCCTAGTACCGGGCCCCCATGCTGCGGCACACAGCATACAGTAGTTCATACATTACCATCTCTCCCTGCAGCGCGCGGCTCCTCCATATCCCAGCCGGCATCTTCCTGTAGTGTCATGTGACTGGCGCGTCACATGACACTACAGCAACAAGCCGGGCGGGAGATGGAGGAAGCGCGTGCTGCAGGAGATGGTAATGTATGAACTACTGTATGCTGTGTGCCGCAGCATGGGGGCCCGGTACTAGGCGGGGGGGCTGTATACCACTGCCGGGGGCGCTGTATAAACCCCCGGGGGCCTGCTGTATAAACCCCCGGGGGCCTGCTGTATAAACCCCCGGGGGCCTGCTGTATAAACCCCCGGGGGCCTGCTGTATAAACCCCCGGGGGCCTGCTGTATAAACCCCCGGGGGCCTGCTGATACCCCCGGGGGCCTGCTGATACCCCTGGGGCCTGCTGATACCCCTGGGGGCCTGCTGTATACCCCTGGGGGCCTGCTGATACCCCTGGGGGCCTGCTGTATACCCATGGGGGCCTGCTGTATACCCCTGGGGCCTGCTGAATACCCCTGGGGGCCTGCTTATACCCCTGGGGGCCTGCTTATACCCCTGGGGGCCTGCTGTATACCCCTGGGGGCCTGCTGATACCCCTGGGGGCCTGCTGATACCCCTGGGGGCCTGCTGATACCCATGGGGCCTGCTGTATACCCATGGGGGCCTGTTGATGCCCCTGGGGCCTGCTGATACCCCTGGGGCCTGCTGAATACCCCTGGGGGCCTGCTGAATACCCCTGGGGGCCTGCTGATACCCCCGGGGGCCTGCTGATACCCCCGGGGGCCTGCTGATACCCCTGGGGGCCTGCTGAATACCCCTGGGGGCCTGCTGTATACCCCTGGGGGCCTGCTGATACCCCTGGGGGCCTGCTGATACCCATGGGGCCTGCTGTATACCCATGGGGGCCTGCTGTATACCCCTGGGGGCCTGTTGATACCCCTGGGGGCCTGCTTATACCCCTGGGGGCCTGCTTATACGCCTGGGGGCCTGCTGTATACCACTGGGGGGGCCTGTATACCTTACTGCTGGGGGTTGTATACCTGTGCTGGAGTCCACCCTCGGCTTATACGCGAGTCAATAAGTTTTCCCAGTTTTTGGGGGCAAAAGTAGGGGGGTCGGCTTATACACGGGTCGGCTTATACACGAGTATATACGGTATGTTCTCAATCAACCCAAAAGACACACAAATATCAAAGCTTAATATTTTTGGAAGTTGGAATGGGGTTTTTCTTAGATTTGGCTATCTTAGCAGGATATCTGTTTGTGCAGGTAACTATTACTGTGCAGAATTATGAGGCAACTTAATAAAAACCAAATATATTCCCATCTCACTTGTTTATTTTCAACCAGGTAAACTAATATAACTGCACAAAATTTAGGAAAAAAAAACATTTCTGACATGCAAAAAGAAAACAAAAAAAACTAGTGACCAATATAGCCACCTTTCTTTATGATGACACGCAACAGCCTTCTATCCATAGATTCTGGTCAGTTGCTTGATATGCTTATGATCAACATTGCATGCAGCAGACACCACAGCCTCCAGACACTGTTCCGAGAGGTGTACCGTTTTCCCTCCCTGTAGATATCACATTTTAGGAGGGACCACAGTTTCTCCATGGGGTTCAGATCAGGTGAACAAGGGGGCCATGTCATTATTTTTTTAACTTTTAGATTTTTACTGGCCAGCCACGCTATGGAGTAGTTGGATACATGTGATGGAGCATTGTCCTGCAAGAAAATCATGTTTTTCTTGAACGATACCGACTTCTTCCTATATCACTGATTGAAGAAGTGGTCTTCCAGAAACTGGCAGTAAGGTCCGGGAGTTGTGTTTCACTCCATCCTCAGCCCAAAAAGGTCCCACAAGTTCATACCAGCCCATACCAGTACCCCACCACCACCTTGCTGGCATCTGAGTCGGAGTGGAGGTCTCTGCGCTTTACTGATCGAGCCTCTGGTCCATCCATCTGGCCCATCAAGAGTCACTCTCATTTCATCAGTCCATAAAACCTTTGAAAAATCAGTCTTAAGATATTTCTTGGCCCAGTCTTGACGTTTCATCTTATGTTTCGTGTTCAAAAGTGGTCGTTTTTCAGCCTTCCTTACCTTGGCCATGTCCCTGAATATAGCACACCTTGTGCATTTTGATACTCCAGTAACGTTGCAGCTCTGAAATATGGCAAAACTGGTGGCAATTGGCATCATGGCAAGTTTCACACTTGATTTCCCTCAATTCATGGGCAGTTATTTTGCGCCTTTTTTGCCCAACACGCTTCTTGCGACCCTGGTGGCCATTTGTCATGAAACACTTGATTGTTCGGTGATAACGCTTCAAAAGTTTGGCAATTTCAAGACTGCTGCATCCCTCTGCAAGACATCTTACAATTTTGGACTTTTCAGAGGCCATCAAATCTCTCTTCTGACCCATTTTGCCTAAGGAAAGGCATTTGCCTAATAATTAAGCATACCTTATATAGGGTGTTGATGTCATTACACCACACCCCTCCTCATTACAGAGATGCACAACACCTGATTTACTATGGTAAATTTATTATGGTAATTGGCTCGCATCCTACATTTCCTCTGAATCTCATCATGCATTGTTTTCCAAATTCTATTAATTTTCCTACATCCCCACAAATGATGTAGTATATCTGCGTTCTCTGTGTTGCATTTTGCACAACTAAATTTTTCCAAGGGTGACATTTTAGATTTAATGAGTGGCGTTATGTAGGCTCTATGTAGGATCAACATAGTCATGTCCGTGTAACTGCTAGACCCAATAATCTGTCTTTGCTTGTTAGTGGCACACAACATCATTGACTGTGATGTCTCCCAATTCTATTACCCATTTTGCTGGGCCCGTAGAGTCTCCCTCCCACGACCACTCCCATCTCAATATTGTATAGACACCGCTGGTTGATATAGGTTGTATTCTAGCATTTCTGAGAGAGTTGTTCAATTTGTTTCCCCGTCCTCCTGTCTGGTTTGCCTTTTTGAGCCAAACTTCTTGCCTGCAGGAACAGGATTGGTTTATTCACAAAAATAGGGAACCTTTGTTTCGCGGTGTCATAAGTAATTATAGAGAATTTAGTATCCATCAAATCTACCGCCATCATACAACCTTGTTCTGCTAGATTTCCTCCACGCTTTTATTGTTTGCCATACAGTGGGGAGTCGGTCAATGTTGGCAGGAAGCTTATTATTATTTAAATGCATCAAAGCAGTCAACGAAGCAAACGGACTGAGGGCTTGGTCTAATTCCACATTGGTATAGTGAAACGTTCCTTTCATCCAATCAATAGTGTTTCTTAAGTTTGCTGCCAAATTGTACCGTCCTATGTCTGGGAAGTTTATTCCCCCTTCCTCTCTCCGAGCCTGAAATTTCGTCAGCCCAATTCTTGATCTCTTCCGTGTACCCCAAATAAACATTCTAAAAGCTTTGTTTAGTGTGTGTATGTGTGCTTTACAGAGTAGTAGGGGCAATGTTTGAAAGATGTACATTAATTTAGGGAAAATTATTAATTTTATTAAGTAGCAACGTCCTGAAAATGACAGCGAGAAGTGTTTCCATGATGTCAATAATTGAAGTATTGAAGTTATAAGGGGCTTAATGTTTAATTTGTATAAAGTATCTAAGTCTGCCGGGATAAGAACCCCCAAATACTTTATAGATGAGTTGCACCATTTGAAAGGAATGGATTGAGTGTGTCTCCCCTTCCCCGAGAGTGCCAAAGCTTCTGATTTATTGTAGTTTATTTTAAAACCAGAACATCCACTGTAATTCTCTATGATTTTCATATCTCTCTCGGGATTCGAGATGAACAACAGGACATCATCTGCAAAGGCTGCTATTTTGTAAGCCACCCCCCGATCTCTATGCCTCTATAGTCTACGGAATTTTGTAAGGTTCTAACTAGTGGATCCAGAGCTAGATCGAACAGGAGAGGAGACAATGGACCCCCCCCCTGTCTTGTACCTCTTTGAATCTTAAATGGCGACATAAAAGCACCATTTATGGCCAGCCTGGATACCAGTTCATGATATATACTTTTAATAGTACTACAGAACCATGGTCCAAACTCTCTCAGGCTCAGAATCTAACAAGTATTCCCATGACACCCTGTCGAATGCCTTATCAGCGTCCAGGCTGGCCACAATCGCCTGCCCCCCTCATGTGAAATAACTCCCAATGTTGTACGTATATTATAAGTTATAGATTTCCCATGAATGAATCAAATTTGTTGGGATGAAATTATTGAGGGAAGTAGCTGTTGAACTCTATTTGCAATAATTTTGTGAGTATTTTAAAATCTGAGTACAGTAGGGAGATCGGTCTATATCCCTCCACCTTTAAGGGATCTTTGCCTGGTTTTGGAAGTACTATAATATCCGCATCTGTAAATCCATCTGGAGCACGCCCTCCCTCTATCATTTGATTAAAGATGTTGCATAGGTGAGAACTAACCAGTCCCCCCATGAGTCTGTAGTACTCATTACTATACCCATCTGGGCCGGGGGCCTTAGAGATCTTTAATATACTGATGGTCTGTGTTACCTCCGCAACCGTCACCCGAGAGTTAGTCTTTGCTCCTCCGTCAATTTAGGCACTGTCTCTGGTGTCAAAAAAACAGAGATAGCGTTTACTTTCACCGGTTTGCCTTATAAAGAGTTTCAAAGAATGTCTTAAATTCCTCATTGATCCCTTCATCACTAGTCTGGGCAATACCCTGTTTATCTAGAATTTTATGGATCCTAGTCGCTTTGCGGTATGGCTTTGTAAGAGACGCTAGAAGTTTACCCGGTTTGTTACCCCATCTAAAATATTTTTGTTTCTGAAAGTCCAGGTTGTAGGCAGCTTTCTCATGAGCCAAGACCTCCGCCTCCTCCTTTGCCTCTAAATATTGTTTCTTCGTGAGTGGTGTGTTATTGGTTCTAAATTGTTTGTATGCCTCCATGAGCCTTGATTGTGACTCAAACTCTTCTCATCAAATTTTTCTTTTTATTGCTAACATATGATATGATGTGTCCTCTCATTACCGCCTTGGAGGTATCCCAAAAAAGCCTAGGTGTCTCTGTGTTACTTGTTGTTTGTTTTAAATGTGTTCCATTCTAAATGTAAATAATTTTTAAATTCTTCAGATTGATATAGATATGAGATAAATCTCCATCTCTTGTTAATACCAATGGGCTGTCTTAACCGGAGATGCATTGTAATTTGTGCGTGATCAGAGATACATATACATATATATATATATATATATATATATGTATATATATATATATATATATATATGTATATATATATATACAGTTAAGGCCAGAAATATTTGGACAGTGACACAATTTTGGCGAGTTGGCCTTTGCATGCCACCACATTGGATTTGAAATGAAACCTCTACAACAGAATTCAAGTGCAGATTGTAACGTTTAATTTGAAGGTTCAACAAAAATATCTGATAGAAAATGTAGGAATTGTACACATTTCTTTACAAACACTCCACATTTTAGGAGGTCAAAAGTAATTGGACAAATAAACATAACCCAAACAAAATATTTTTATTTTCAATATTTTGTTGCGAATCCTTTGGAGGCAATCACTGCCTTAAGTCTGGAACCCATGGACATCACCAAACGCTGGGTTTCCTCCTTCTTAATGCTTTGCCAGGCCTTTACAGCCGCAGCCTTCAGGTCTTGCTTGTTTGTGGGTCTTTCCGTCTTAAGTCTGGATTTGAGCAAGTGAAATGCATGCTCAATTGGGTTAAGATCTGGTGATTGACTTGGCCATTGCAGAATGTTCCACTTTTTTGCACTCATGAACTCCTGGGTAGCTTTGGCTGTATGCTTGGGGTCATTGTCCATCTGTACTATGAAGCGCCGTCCAATCAACTTTGCAGCATTTGGCTGATTCTGGGCTGAAAGTATATCCCGGTACACTTCAGAATTCATCCGGCTACTCTTGTCTGCTGTTATGTCATCAATAAACACAAGTGACCCAGTGCCATTGAAAGCCATGCATGCCCATGCCATCACGTTGCCTCCACCATGTTTTACAGAGGATGTGGTGTGCCTTGGATCATGTGCCGTTCCCTTTCTTCTCCAAACTTTTTTCTTCCCATCATTCTGGTACAGGTTGATCTTTGTCTCATCTGTCCATAGAATACTTTTCCAGAACTGAGCTGGCTTCTTGAGGTGTTTTTCAGCAAATTTAACTCTGGCCTGTCTATTTTTGGAATTGATGAATGGTTTGCATCTAGATGTGAACCCTTTGTATTTACGGTCATGGAGTCTTCTCTTTACTGTTGACTTAGAGACAGATACACCTACTTCACTGAGAGTGTTCTGGACTTCAGTTGATGTTGTGAACGGGTTCTTCTTCACCAAATAAAGTATGCGGCGATCATCCACCACTGTTGTCATCCGTGGACACCCAGGCCGTTTAGAGTTCCCAAGCTCACCAGTCAATTCCTTTTTTCTCAGAATGTACCCAACTGTTGATTTTGCTACTCCAAGCATGTCTGTTATCTCTCTGATGGTTTTTTTTCTTTTTTTTCAGCCTCAGGATGTTCTGCTTCACCTCAATTGAGAGTTCCTTTGACCGCATGTTGTCTGGTCACAGCAACAGCTTCCAAATGCAAAACCACACACCTGGAATCCACCCCTGACCTTTTAACAACTTCATTGATTACAGGTTAACGAGGGAGACGCCTTCAGAGTTAATTGCAGCCCTTAGAGTCCATTGTCCAATTACTTTTGGTCCTTTGAAAAAGAGGAGGCTATGCATTACAGAGCTATGATTCCTAAACCCTTTCTCCGATTTGGATGTGGAAACTCTCATATTGCAGCTGGGAGTGTGCACTTTCAGCCCATATTATATATATAATTGTATTTCTGAACATGTTTTTGTAAACAGCTAAAATAACAAAACTTGTGTCACTGTCCAAATATTTCTGGCCCTAACTGTATATATATCCAATATTTTTGTTTGTTGAACAGTGGGCACTAGAGCAGTACTCACTAGCCAATAATCTATCTGCGCATGAGAGTCTTGGGCATGTGATTAATGTGAGAAGTCTCTCTCCAATGTACGCTGTGCCCTCCAGACATCTACCAGTTCCAAACTATTTGATAAGGATCTCAGCAATCTCCCCGAAGTTCGTGTAGTTGACATTTGAGAGTTAGACGAGTCCATCATATGGTCATATATTTTGTTAAAGTCACCTCCCACAATTAGTGAATGCGTGCCCCAATCCGCAATTTGTTCCATCATGGAAGCCTGAAAACGGGTATCTGGAATATTTGATGCGTAAACATTAACCACTTTATACTTTGTCCCCTCGATTACAAGACTGGCGCATACAAATCTGCCTGCGGGGTTTGCCACCACATCTACCACCTCATGCTTGATGTCATTGTTAATCAGGATAACCACCCCTCGTTGTTTTTTAGAGTATGAGGCCTCTGCGCATACAGTACATTTTTTGCTTCGAAGTAATGGATGATTGCCCCTGATCCAGTGAGTCTCCTGGAGGAGGACTATATGAAAATTCTTTTGGTGTAAGTAATTCAAGACCTTTTTCCTTTTTATTGGAGAATTTAACCCATTGACATTCCATGAGCACCACTGGACAGACGCCAACTCATCCACCCCAATATTTTGTGTAGTGGCCATCAACCCACCCCCGTCCTAGGTAAGTTGAATAAGATAAATTTATATAGTAAGTTTAAATAGGACCTCCACCTATCCCAGCGAGTAGGTCGATAGGTCACCAGTGTTGGTTGATACCTTTGCTGACTGCAGAGAACTTCCTCCCCTCCCTCCCCCTCCTACAACTTTTGTAGTAGTAACAATATAAACATCAACAATGAAAACATTGAAAACAGTATAAACCTTAAAGACTGTCCAAGTCTCATCTGGACATCACCTTTTCTGGTATATAATATATTCCGGCCACTGTGGCCGGTATGATCATGGTGGCTTGATAGCCTCCTGCAGACAGCTCAAGGCCTTTTGAGGGTCAGTAAAGACCCTGTTTTTCCCTGCCAATGAGAACCGCAGTGTTGCCGGGTAGTTCAGGCTAAAACGAATATCATTGTCTACCAACATTTTACATGCCAGTTGAGATGCTCTACGTTTGGCCGTCACTACAGCTGAATAGTCCTGGAACATTAGAATCCTGTGATTTTGATAAAGGAGTTTTTTTCTTCTTCCTGTAGGCATTGAGCAGACGTAGCTTGTCTTGATAATCCAGAACTTTGAATAAGACAGGTCTCGGTCCTTCTTTCTCCCCCGTCCTTGGTGGACCTAGTCTATGTGCGCTCTCAACTGCAATCTTTGCCGAGTCTAACTGGATATCAAGGGCCTGTGGTAGCCACTGAGATGTTATTTGTAAAAGTTCTCCAGGGTGAACTGATTCTGGCAGTCCCACTACCTTTAAATTATTACGACGAGACATGTTTTCAATGTCATCCATTCTATTATGTAGCTCTGTGATCATTTTGTCTTTGCCCTCTATGCTCTCCTTCATAACACTGATTGTATCCTCCAAATCAGAAATACGTTGTTCAACTTCTGACAGTCTAGTGCAGAGGTCCCCAACTCCAGGCCTCGAGGGCCGCCAACAGTGCAGGTTTTCAGGATTTCCTTAGTATTGCACAGGTGCTAATGTGATCATCTGCACAGGTAATGATTCCAAGTCCTGTGCAATACTAAGGAGATCCTGAAAACCTGCACTGTTGGCGGCCCTTGAGGCCTGGATTTGGGGACCTCTGGTCTAGTGTTTTGGGTTGTCATCTGGGATAGTATAGGGTCTAGTGCCGCTTGGAATGTATTAAGTCTGGCATCTATTTCAGGCATTAGGCGTGCAATAATGATGTCTGCTAAAAATTGTAGATTGTTCTTATCTAGGGTTGGAGGATGCACGATTGCCCTTCTGCTGTTTGCCCACAAACTTATCCATGATAACAATGTCTAGGAGACTATCAATTTGGTCGGTGATATCCTTATTTGTGAAATCCTACATTATCAGCATGTTCTGTAGGAATTTGTCATCTGTGTCCCCCTGCAACAATTCTAAGGTTTTAGTCCACTAGGAGGCGCAGTTGTAGTAAATATGCACTTTAACACAGTCTGGGATCCCTCAAAATCCACATCACAGGCAGCACAGCAGGGGTTAATTGCCTCCTATCAGGAGTCTCGTGAACTCTCTCTTATGTCTTTCTCTCTGCTCTGTGTGCTCTCAGCCCTTGTGTGCGCGGTCTCTCCCTATGACTCTGCCTGCCCCTGCCTCCTGTGTCCCACCACACGCTCCGGAGCCACCACACAGTGCTCACCGCTGAGCCACCACACAGTGCTCACCGCTGAGCCACCACACAGTGCTCACCGCTGAGCCACCACACAGTGCTCACCGCTGAGCCACCACACAGTGCTCACCGCTGAGCCACCACACAGTGCTCACCGCTGAGCCACCACACAGTGCTCACCGCTGAGCCACCACACAGTGCTCACCGCTGAGCCACCACACAGTGCTCACCGCTGAGCCACCACACAGTGCTCACCGCTGAGCCACCACACAGTGCTCACCGCTGAGCCACCACACAGTGCTCACCGCTGAGCCACCACACAGTGCTCACCGCTGAGCCACCACACAGTGCTAACCGCTGAGCCACCACACAGTGCTAACCACTGACATCAGCTGCTAGCGGTATTGAAATGTGGCGCCAATACCGCTAGCAGCTGAGTAGCACGGCATTGGCGGCCATCTTTAAATCTCCTGCCAATGCCGCACTGCTCAGCTGATGGGTTGCGCACTGCCCGGCACGCGACCAATCAGCTAAGCGGTATTGATCTCCCGCTCGCTGCTATTTCGGCACAAGATCAGCGGCACCTGCTGCTGATTCCCCAGCGGAATAGCAATGAGCGGCAGGCGGGCATGTTTAAATCTCCCACCAATAATGTGCTGCTCAGTTGATTGGTCACACACTGGATAGCACGCGACCAATCAGCTGAGCAGTACGGTATTGGCGGGAGATTTAAAAATGCCCGCCCGCTGCTCACTGCCGCCGCCGATCTCCCGGTGGAATAGCAGTGACATGTATGTCGTCACTTGCGGAGGCTCAGTTCGTGGCCTGAGCCACCAACTCTGCAGGCGCAGGTCAAGTGAAAGTGCCGCGGTGCATTCTGGGATTCGTGTACAGCGCCGAACTTGCAATTATGTATTTAGATAAGATGCTAAATATTATCCCTAAATTGTGCTTATTTAAACCTGCTAATTTATAAGACATAATATAATTCTATACATGATATTTCCTATGCTTATTGATTGAGGCGTCATACACCCCAGATTATGATGTTCAACAATGCACAAATATACTTACTGCAAGGATGTTGCTTCTTGATAAGGATTCCACTACCCCCCACCACCACCACCACCTTTTTTCCTCCCTTCTTTTTTTTTCTCTTTCTCCTCCGTTTTTCGAGGTTTTTTCTTTTCTTTTATACTTATTCAGTTGTCAAAATGTGAACTTTAATATTTGTCGCCCCTTGTGTGGGGAAATCATTTTATATCATACCTTATGTTGTTAACAGATAATGTCAATAAAACATTTTTAAAACTAAAAAAGACAGCTTGACACAAAATAATAAGTCATCAGAAAGCTTTCAGAAACTGGCAAGACAAACATTTATTCTCACCATTTCACCACACTTTAAATATTTTTCCTGTTTTCTAGTACATTTTATAGTAAAGTAAACCAGTATCTTTTTAAAATTCAAATTAGCCTGCAAAAACTAGCCCTTACATTAAAAAAAAAAAAAAAAAAAAACTTTGTCACTTGAAACAAAGAATAATAATAGAAGTGCACAAATAAAAAATTGCTCAGTCCGGAAGGAATTAACCACATAAAAGGTGCATAGCTTTACTCCTGCTACTCACTGGCATTCGCTCAGTTACACCTCCAATCTTGAAGTTCATTGTTGATCGAACAGTTTGAGCTCCATAATATTTGTTGTTAGGAACCTTCAGTTCACCGAAAGTGTCAGCTTCAATCCTATATGAATCAGAACTGGCCTGCAATTATAAACATGTGAAGCATTAAATAGATGATCACTCAGAAACCAAAGAGTTAAAGCAGACTTATGTTAAAAAAAAAAAACGCTATTAACCTGCAGATATAGGGTTAATCTGCATTCTAAAACTGTAATTCATAGTATATTAAAATATCTTGATGATCTTCAAGGAGGGAAAAAAATGGTATCACTCACAGTTCCAAATGGAGTCATTCTAAAATATAAATTTACATTACCTTCGGTATGTAAAATAAATTCTGTAATTAAAATGTGTGAAAAAAATTGAAAAAATCTTGAACACAAAAAATGCGGAAAGTGCTTAAGTGCAAAGTGTTTCACTAGTTCTAAAAAGAAAATGGTTATAAGAGGCAGCGATAAGGTATCCCACAAATAGGGGTTATGTAACCCATATAAGCGTTGCGACCTATACAGTTGCTAGAAGAACCTCAATAGAATATATTAGTTTGATTACTATCAAAAAGACCAGTGCTATAACGTAGATACATTTATTAGTGGTTTATATAGCCTGTAATATTCCTCTCTAGATTAAACTACACATGAATCTGACCTTTTAGTCACACCTGTTTAAACATGGGGGGGAACGGAGCTTGCCGGCCATGTGAGTGGCTGCACTTCTTGGGAGCTCTGGCTAATAGATTCTGATACAGCGTCCCATTTTAAGCTCTGTGAGGTACGGACGGCTCTTTCCACATCTGTGGAGAATGTGACATCAGTGAGCACCGCCCGGGAGGTGAACGGGCACTTTCGGGTGGAAGACGAGGAAGGCGCGATCTGGACGAGAGGAGCGAGGGATCAAAAGTGGCGCCATACTGCTATCTGTGTCGGCTGCAGTGCAGCGCGTGGATGAGAAGCGGTGGGAGACAGCCTCTAGGCTCCAGAGGTATGTGAGGTCCCCCAGTCATGAGTTCCCCTGGGCGACCCCAGTTTGCAGTGGATGGATCTGAGGGAGAGGCCACCCAGATAGAAGAGGGGAGTCCCCAGGGGGCTGAGAGAGGAGGGGCCGTGGAGCTGCAGCTACATTAATGTGACTCCAGACTGCAAATCCCCCCACACTGATGTTCTGAATGCTTTTCCACAGAGCAATCGATCTCTGGCCCTGCAGATGAGAGACATTAAAGAATTGACAAATATTAGGCAAGATCTTAGGTCCTTGGCTAATTGAACCTCTGAATTAGAAGAAAGAAAGTGAAGTAGAGGATGTGCTGTGGCCTACGAGGACATGTGTGGAATATTTTGGGAGAATTATGGAGATGATTAAAGCCAAGCAAGATGATCTGGATAATCGGATAGTGGAGGTCCCTGAGAGAGCTGAGGACAACAGAGCTGTGGACTAATTCGAGGACTGGCTCCGGAACTCATTTGGGAATGGTATTTTGTCTCTGCTATTTGCCATTCAAAGGGCTCATCGGGTCCACACGAAAATGCCAGCCCCCGAGTGGGTCGCCTCGCATGGTCCTTATCAGGATTCCCCATTAAAGGGACATGGATGCCGTACCTCTGGGCTATATTAGCTAAGATGGGTTTCCAAAGGGAATTTATAGCCTGGATAAAACTTTTGTATTCCATGCCGAAAGTTAGGATCAGGGACCAGTTTTGTTTATATAGAGGCACTAGACAAGGAAGTCCGCTATCACTTTTATTGTTTGCTCTAGTGATTGAACCCTTGGCAGCGGGTGTTTTGGGCATCTCCTGATATTCTGGCGTTCACACACGGGTCTCTGCATGAAAAAATGGCGTTGTACACAGATGACATGCTTTTGTTTCTTGGGGAGTGGCCGTCCTCGCTGAAAATAGTTATGAATACTAATAATGCCTTCACATTGATTTCTGGCCTGTCTATCAATTGGGAAAAAAATCTTCGCTCATGCCAGTGGGACAGTGTCCTGGGAACTATTCTGAGTTAGTTGGACACCTGAATATAGTCTATGAGTTGAAGTACTTTGGGATTATTAGAAGTCAAAATGTAAAAGACTATGAGCGGCTAAACCTTCTCCCACTGCTTGCCAAATGTCATAAATAAGTCAAGGACTGATGCAAATTACCACTATCTATTGTGGGTGGGAAAATTTAACAAAAATTATTCTCAAGCCACAAGCCCTTTATATACTTCAAAATGCGCCCGTTGTGGATCCATAATCATATTTTATATCAGATTAATAGAGTCTTTAGAGAACTAACCTGGAAAAGGGGTACCCCTAGATATGATTGGAAGTACTGGCCAGACTGAAAGAAGGGGGAGGTTTGGCAGTTCCTGACTTGTTCCTTTACTATTTAATCGGTGCAGCTGCAGCATTTCAGGGGATGGGGGGAGGAGGATACCACTTTGCGAGGATCTTCAGCTCACATGCTGTCCTCTCTGGTGGAAGATGATCTACTGGTGCAATCACTGGACTCTGGAAGGTTTCGCCATGGTCTGTCCTTTCATTTCCCGACAATGGAGTGTATGGGCAGGATTTGGAATAAAGCTAAGAGGTCATCCCATGTCAAGTGATCCAAAAATGAATTTTTTTTACCTGACGTCTTCAGATTTTTTTTTATTTTCTTTCTATATGAAGCATATGAATCACAACTTTAGTTAATTACAAAAAAAAAAAAAAAAAGTTTAGAATTTTTTTCTTAATCAGTTAATTTGTTACAGATTTTTAAAGTTTTAAAAAAGTGCAAATTTTGGCCTGGTATGACTGTACATTTTCTATCATATCTCGGGCTAGAAAGAAGATAGAGAAACAAAATAAACACTGTTCTACTCAGAACTGTCCAGGCTTTCACCAGATATGTCACAAGAGTATTTTTGTTAACATTTTACCCATGCGATCGCAAATGCAAAATTTTAAAACACATTTCCGAAAAATCGGATAATTTAAATATTTCAAAAACTGCCCATATGTCTGGAGTGCTCTTAGCCACATCTGTACCAAGTTTCAAGTTGGGATCGCGATGGGATCATATTTTAAAATATTTTATTATTAATAGCGTCAATGGGTCATTCCATATCAAGTGATCTAAATATGAATATATTTTTTTACCTGATTTTATTTATTTCCATTTGAAGTACTACTTTAGTTAATTACAAATTAAAAGTTTTTAATTTTTTTTTTAATCAGTTAATTTTTTACAGATATTTAAAGTTTTAAAAAAGTGCGAATTTTGGCCTGGTATGGCTTTACATTTTGTCTCGGGCTAGAAATATACCGTATATACTCGTGTATAAGCCGAGTTTTTCAGCCCAAAATTTGGGCTGAAAAGTCTCCCCCTTGGCTTATACACGAGTCAATACGGGGGGGCTGTGTCCGGGACTGTGGAGGCTGCAGGAGGCGGGGGGTGGGCTGCTGTATGAGCGGCCCCGTCACGTGGGGCCGCTCATTAAATATGCACTGCTTCCCCCTGTCAATCAGCGGCAGGGGGAAGCAGTGCATATAGCCCCCAAATGCTGGCACTCGTCCCCCCTTGTAAGGGCCCCCCCCCCCCGATGGTTATATTACCATTCCGGACTTCTGATCCGCGCCGCTCCTCGGTGCTCCTCGCTGCTCCGTCCGTCTGCTACATCCGGGATCTCCGGCCGTCGCAGGCATATGACATATGACGTCATCGCGACGGCCGGGGATCCCGGATGTAGAAGACGGACGGACGGAGCAGCGAGGAGCACCGAGGAGCGGCGCGGATCAGAAGTCCGGAATGGTAAGAGAAGCGGGGGGGGGGCCCTTGCAAGGGGGGGCGAGTGCCAGCATTTGGGGGCTGCTGGGGACCCCCAGGGGGCTGCTGGGTACCCCCTGGGGGCTGCTGGGGGCCGCTGTGTACCCCCAGGGGGCTGCTGGGTACCCCCTGGGGGCTGCTGTGTACCCCCTGGGGGCTGCTGTGTACCCCCTGGGGGCTGCTGGGGACCCCCAGGGTGCTGCTGGGGACCCCCAGGGTGCTGCTGTGTACCCCCCTGGGGGCTGCTGTGTGCCCCCAGGGGGCTGCTGTGTACCCCCTGAGGGCTGCTGGGGACCCCCAGGGGGCTGCTGTGTACCCCCAGGGGGCTGCTGTGTACCCCCTGGGGGCTGCTGGGGCCGCTGTGTACCCCCAGGGGGCTGCTGGGGACCCCCTGGGGGCTGCTGTGTACCCCCTGGGGGCTGCTGTGTACCCCCAGGGGGCTGCCGTGTACCCCCTGGGGGCTGCTGGGGGCTGCTGTGTACCCCCAGGGGGCTGCTGTGTACCCCCTGGGGGCTGCTGGGGACCCCCAGGGGGCTGCTGTGTACCCCCAGGGGGCTGCTGGGTACCCCCAGGGGGCTGCTGGGTACCTCCTGGGGGCTGCTATATGTACCCCTGGGGGCCTGCTGTATACCACTGGGGCTGCTGTATACTACCACTGGGGCTGCTGTATACTACCACTGGGGCTGCTGTATACTACCACTGGGGAGGCCTGTATACCACTGGGGGGGGGCCTGTATACCACACTGCTGGGGGCTGTATACTTGTGCTGGGGTCCACCCTCGGCTTATACACGAGTCAATAGGTTTTTCCAGATTTTTGGGGCAAAAGTAGGGGGGTCGGCTTATACACGGGTCGGCTTATACACGAGTATATACGGTAATCATGAAATGGGAGAGGGATTGTTTGGGAAAAATCAAATTCAAAATTTTGATGCACAATTGTGAAATAAATGTTAGTTTGAAAATTGTGAAAAAATGCCTGTGTGTTACTTGTGTTCTTGGTTATATTTGTGCAGAGATTCAACTTGGGACCTGTCAAATTTATATGTTTTTTATTTTATGGTTGTAGGAGTTATTAAAACATATTGAAAAAAACATTTATATGCAACAAAAAAGAAACACAAAACACAAATCCCGTAAGTGCCAGGGTAAATATATCTTAGGGTACTTTCACACTAGCGTTTTTTTTAAATCGCCGCAGATGCGGTGAAAAAAACCGCATCTGCCGCGATTACTGCATACCGGCTGCACTTGCGGCACGGTTGCGGCACAGTTGCGGCAAGCCCCATACAATGTATATGCGGGCTTGCGGTAAGTGCGGCAAGTGCGGTTTTGGCACTTGCGGCAGGTGCGGCCACGGAAAAAAATGCGGTCAGCCGCGTTTTTTTCGCGGCCGCACCTGCCGCAAGTGCCAAAACCGCACTTGCCGCACCTGCCGCAAGCCCGCATATACATTGTATGGAGCTTGCCGCAACTGTGCCGCAACCGTGCCGCAAGTGCAGCCGGTATGCGGTAATCGCGGCAGATGCATTTTTTTCACCGCATCTGCCGCGATTTAAAAAAAACCGCTGATGTGAAAGCAGCCTTAATCATCAGAACACAATGCCCAGCATTTTCAATCTGAATGCATGGAACAAAAAAAAAAGAAAAAAGGTGATCATATTCTCAAGTGTGATTAAACAAGATTAAAAGAACCACAAATGTTAACCCTTATTTACCGTATATACTCGTGTATAAGCCGACCCGTGTATAAGCCGACCCCCCTACTTTTGCCCCCAAAACCTGGGAAAATCTATTGACTCGTGTATAAGCCGAGGGTGGACCCTAGCACAAGTATACAGCCCCCAGCAGTGTGGTATACACCAGTCCCAGAGGTAGATACAGCAGCCCCAGTGGTAGTATACACGCAGCCCCAGTAGTATATACAGCCCCAGTGGTAGTATATACAGCCCCAGTGGTAGTATACAGGGCCCCAGAGGTATATAGCAGCCCCAGTGGTAGTATACAGGGCCCCAGAGGTATATAGCAGCCCCAGCGGTAGTATACAGGGCCCCAGAGGTATATAGCAGCCCCAGTGGTAGTATACAGGGCCCCAGAGGTATATAGCAGCCCCAGTGGTAGTATACAGGGCCCCAGAGGTATATAGCAGCCCCAGCGGTAGTATACAGGGCCCCAGAGGTATATAGCAGCCCCAGTGGTAGTATACAGGGCCCCAGAGGTATATAGCAGCCCCAGTGGTAGTATACAGGGCCCCAGAGGTATATAGCAGCCCCAGCGGTAGTATACAGGGCCCCAGAGGTATATAGCAGCCCCAGTGGTAGTATACAGGGCCCCAGAGGTATATAGCAGCCCCAGTGGTAGTATACAGTGCCCCAGAGGTATATAGCAGCCCCAGTGGTAGTATACAGGGCCCCAGAGGTATATAGCAGCCCCAGTGGTAGTATACAGTGCCCCAGAGGTATATAGCAGCCCCAGTGGTAGTATACAGGGCCCCAGAGGTATATAGCAGCCCCAGTGGTAGTATACAGTGCCCCAGAGGTATATAGCAGCCCCAGTGGTAGTATACAGGGCCCCAGAGGTATATAGCAGCCCCAGTGGTAGTATACAGTGCCCCAGAGGTATATAGCAGCCCCAGTGGTAGTATACAGGGCCCCAGAGGTATATAGCAGCCCCAGTGGTAGTATACAGTGCCCCAGAGGTATATAGCAGCCCCAGCGGTAGTATACAGGCAGCCCCAGTAATGCAGGCCCCCCCCAGCGTCTCTCCGGTCACCTGTAAAGCAAGCTATACTTATCAGTGTCCCGCTCGCACCCGCCGCTGCCGACATCCGCGATCCTCCATCTTCATGCGACTCCTCTTCCTGTTTCCTGTGCGCGTCGCCGGGAATGACGGCATTGCCGGCGACGCGCACAGAAACAGGAAGAGGAGTCGCATGAAGATGGAGGATCGTGGATGTCGGCAGCGGCGGGTGCGAGCGGGACACTGATAAGTATAGCTTGCTTTACAGGTGACCGGAGAGACCCTGGGGGGGCCCTGCATTACTGGGGATGCGGGGGCTGCTGTATACCGATGTATACATCGGTATGTACCGATGTATACATCGGTATACAGCACTGACTCGCGTATAAGCCGAGGGGGGTACTTTTCAGCCCAATTTTTGGGCTGAAAAACTCGGCTTATACGCGAGTATATACGGTATACATGTAAATTTGTTTTCTATTCTATCACTAAACATTTCATTTATGAAGTGTTTAATAAGAATAGTACAGTAGTTAAATCACCGTTCTATAAAATATGAACTAATCAAACAATTAATAGAACGTTTTTAACCCCTTAGTGACGAAGAAATTTGTCATTTTTCATTTTCGTTTTTTCGCTCCTCAGCTTCCAAGAGCCATAACTTTTTTATTTTTCCGTCAATATAGACATATGACGGCTTGTTTTTTGCGGGACGAGTTGTACTTTCAGATGCAATAATTTGTTTTACCATATAATGTACAGGGAAATTGCAAAAAAATTCCAAGTGCAGTGAAATTGCAAAAAAAGTGCAATTACACGTTTGTTTGTTTTTTATTTTTTAGTCGCCGTGTTCACTATATGGTAAAACCAACATGACGGTGCGATGCCTCGGGTCAGTATGAGTTTGTAGATACCAAACATGTATACCTTTATTGGTATCTAGGTGGTGGAAAAAAATTCAAAAGCATGAAAAAAAAAAAAAACATTGCACTTTTTGCGCCATGTTCTGTGACCCGTAGCGTCCTCATTTTTCAGGATCTGGGGCTGGGTGATGGCTTATTTTTTGCGTCTCGAGCTGACGTTTTTAATGATACCATACTTCGGTGGATGCGCTGTTTTGATCGCCCATTATTGCATTTTTTAGCATTGTTGCAGCGACCAAAAAAAAACGTAATTTTGGCGTTTGAACCATTTTTGGCGCTACGCAGTTTACGGCTCTCATTATTTGATTATTTATATTGATTGATAGATCGGGCGATTCTGAACGCGGCGATACCAAATATGTGTATTTTATTAAATTTTTTAATACTTTTATTGTGGATGGGAGAAAAGGGGGGTGATTTGAACTTTTATGTTTTTTGTTTTTTTTTTCAACTTTGTAAAAACTTTATTTGTTTATTGATTCTTAATTTTACACTGCCCCATAGAGAGGCATGCAGATGCACAGTCCGATCACTTCTGACACATACAGAGGAGCTGCAGCTCATCTGTATGTGTCAGAATCGCGGACCTGTTGTGGTTGGCAGCCCCTGAGTTATTATCTGACTTTTTCACAATCTTTGGAGAGTACAGTAGCCGCCACCAGCGCCAATCATATTCACTGGTCACATAGCCAGTTATGTCATAAATTGCCAATCTTGTGCCACCTTCTACCACTTCATGGACTTCACTGTCTTTGCTGAATGATAAAATCCTTGTTTGTATTTCTGTTTCACTACACGGAATGAAAGTGTGGGATTGCCGAGTCCCTTTGATGGGTTCTGCTTCCTGTAACCGATGTCTTAAACTCTCCTCCTCTTCGTAGTCCTGGTTTGTACAACATTCAATACAATATTGTTCATTCTCAAGTTGAGCCATAACAAAGCTTTCTCCTATATGTCCTCTCCTGCTTCTAAGCTGTAACATATCAAAATAATACAGTAATGTCTAAAATCATGGATTATTTGGTGAATATAGACCCCACACTTTTAGACCACAGGCTGAACAGATCTGAATTTAAGATTTTCGAATTGACACTATAATAGTTAAATATTTTAAAAATAGGATCCCATCGCGATCCCAACTTGTAATTTGGCACAGATGTGGCTAAGAGCACAGCAGACACAGGGGCAGTTTTTGAAATATTTAAATTATGCTGATTTTTCAGAAATGCGTTTTAAAATTTTGTGTTTGCTTTCGCATGGATAAAATATTAACGAAGATACTCTTGTAACATATCTAGTGAAAGCCTATACACTTCGGAGTAGAATGGTGTTTATTTTGTCTCATTTCTAGCCTGAGTTATGAGGACAAATGTAAAGGCAGGCAACACCAAAATTTGCACTTTTTTCGAACTTTGAAAATCATTTAAAAAAATTTTTTTTTTTTTTTTTAATTTCTCTTCACATTTTGCATTGTCTTGACATGCTATTATCAAATAACAAAACCTCAAAAGAATTAAAAATATAGGAGGTAATAATCATTGGTTCACTTGACATGGAATGGCCCTAAGGAACGTTTAGGGATTTGTGGACACTTAAGGCATGCCTTGATTTGGAAGAACCCGACTTATTCAGAGCTCAATTAACTAAAGGGGTGTGAGCTGTGGGAAAGGAGGAGAGTCAAATTGATCTCACAACTTTATTCAGATAGTGTGTTTAAATCCTTTGAGGACTTTAAACAGGTATTTAACATCCCCAATGTCAGATTTTTCCAAAATCTCCAGCTGTCACACGCCTGTGACACGCAACAAAGACTTACTCCACTATCTAGGGGCGTAAAAACCACAATGATGGATAGGATAGTGATGGATCATCTCCCTGGTGTATGCAGTGATGTTGGAAAGGAGAGTTGGAGAACTGAATTCCTGGAAAGATAAATAGCAGTCTGATGTAGTAGAGCTTACTAATGATGAGTGTGAGAACATACTACGAGAAGTTGCAAGGGTATCGGTCAGCGAGGCACAGAGGGTGTTCTACTCTAGAGGGTTACTTCTACTCCACCGTGTCTACAGAACCCCGATGCATCTGATGCTAATGAGTTATGCCACTCAGACTGACTGTTGGAAGTGTAGTTTGCCTAATGCTGATTTGATTCATATGACATGGAGCTGTGCTCACCTGAGATGGTTCTGGGGAGAGCTACTTGCAAAGATATATCAATGCCAGATGGTATTAGACCCCAAATTAGCCCTCTTAGGTCAGGTGTCGTGCTTAGCTCTACCAGTAGAACACCAGTTAGCACTTTTATGCACACTCTACCAAGCACGAAAGAGTGGCAGCTCACTGTAGGGGGTCCTCCTTCTCTGTGATTGCTGAGGTCTTCAATGCAGTTAATAATAATATTGCTATGGAAAGAGAAGTATACCACAAATGGCAAACCGTTAAATGGAAGGACATCTGGTCACCATGGCTGGATGCCTCTAGACTAGCCCCTAGCACACTAACGTGGGTACAAGCGTTGTGCAGACTGCGGTGAGGTTCTACGGGCTGTGGGTGAATGGGTCCACATTATATAAACACAGTATGGGTGTGGAGTGTACTAGCTGAGCCTAATAGTTGCATAGCAGACGCAAGGGAAAAAATAGATTCCCGGTAGGGACTACACATATTTGTTTGCACATACCCTTAAGAGAGTTCAGGTGTTCTCCAAAGGGTTTAAAATTGTCTGTGGAGATTTCAACCTCCCCATGTCTGCCGTGTTCGATTGCTTAAACAGATGTACCGCTAGAGGAGAGATTAAATCACTGGTTTCAGAGTATAACTTACATGATATCTGGAGATATCTCCACAGCTCAGAGAGATTACTCCCATTTCTCCCCTAGATTTAATTCCTATAGCAGGATAGACTATATTTTGGTGGACGATAGAATTCTAGGTTGTGCGCTTGAGGCAACGATAGGTGTGATCTCGTGGTCTGACCATGCTCCTGTCCTGTCTCACTCACTATATCTGATAGGGACTCTTCGGTCAAAGCTAATAGGTGGCATTTAAATTATTTTTCACTGACCAAACAAACAAAACATTGAATAGAGACCAAATTAAAAGACTTCTTTGACATAAATGATAATAACTCCACCTCACTTGAAGTAGTATGGGCAGCCCACAAGGCATACATGAGAGGTATTTTTTATTAAGACGGCAGCAGTAGAAAAGAAGAGAGGAGGCAGTGTCAGACCTATTAAATTAACAATCTGGAACAAAGCAACAAGAAGTTCCCCACCCCACAGTTGTCCCACAAAGTAACGGAACATAGAATGAGGCTGTGTGCGCCATTTCTATTCCAGTACGAAAAAGCACTTAAAAAGTCCAAAACAAAATACTATGCCATTGGAGATACAGCAGGGAAGATTTTAGCTAGGAGCATAAAAAAAAGGGAGATAAAAATAGGATTGCATATTTGAATAAAACTGATGGGACTAAAGTACTAAATCCAATCGACATAGCTAAAGAATTTAGGTGATTTTATTATTCACTGTACAACCTAAAAGAGGATCCCCATACAGTCCAGCCTAATCCACAAGAATTTGGTAATTTCCTATAAAAAAAAATCTCACTCCCCAAAGTATCAGCGGCTCAGCTAAGTGATCTAAATACTCCCATATCTATCATTGAAATAGAACAAATAATCTGTTCTACTAAAAAGTCCTCTGCTCCAGGCCCAGGTGGTTTTTCTAACACCTAGTATCATTGTTTTATCAAAACTTTAGCTCCTTACCTTCTAAAAACTTTCAATTTTTGGAAATGTAGCTCTTCAATAAGCCATGAAAACCTTGAGGCAGTAATCACAATCATTCCGAAACCCGAGAAACCCCCGAACACGCCTGGTAATTTTAGGCCTATCTCCTTAATAAACTGTGACCTAAAAACATTCTCTAAAATCCTTGCGGCCAGAATAATGTCTGTCCTTCCCTCTCTGATAGCACCTGACCAGGTTGGGGTTGTCCCCGAGAGAAAAGCCAAGGATGGCACTAGAAGAGTAATAGATTTGTTGGAGATAATGGAGACTTAAAGCGAACCTGTCACCCCCTCCAGGCATCTAAAGATAACATAGCCACCTTCTGCAGCACTAAGGCTGCATTCTGACAAGGTGTCTATAGCATTTATGCTCCCTTGATTCACTGAAATAAAGACTTATATAAAATCTGTTTCAAACCTGATCCAAGACCGGGAGGCGGGTTTTCAAGTGTCTGTCTCCCTCCTCTGTGGTGTCAGTCATCCCTCTCTGCTCTCTGTGTGCCGCCTCCAGGGCCATCTCCCTGCATTAGAGCTTTGTCAGCTCTGCTACAACATAGAGCTGCTGTTATAAGAGACCCCACAGTAGTAAATCTAGCAGGAGGATCCTTAGCAGACAAAGCAGTGCCTGCTACATAGCAGCCCCTGAGCTGAGCAGTTTTCACTTTCAGTTTCTTGTACCCAGCAGCATTGCTCCGTCCTCAGCCCCTGATCTAAAGCACAAACTCAACTCTGCTGCACTGCTGACAGCTCAAGGGCTGCTACGTAGCAGGCAGTGCTTTGCCTGCTCAGGATCCTCCTGCTACCGGTAGATTTACTACTGTGGGGTCTCTTAAAACAGCAGCTCTATGTTGTAGCAGAGTTGACACAGCTCTGTAATGCAGGGAGATGGCCCTGGAGGCGGCACACAGAGAGCAGAGAGGGATGACTGACACCACAGAGGAGGGAGACAGACACATGAAAACCCGCCTCCCGGTCTTGGGTCTGGTTTGAAACAGATTTTATATAAGTCTTTATTTCAGTGAATCAAGGGAGCATAAATGCTATATACACCTTGTCAGAATGCAGCCTTAGTGCTGCAGAAAGTGGCTATGTTATCTTTAGATGCCTGGAGGGGGTGACAGGTTCACTTTAATAAACTCCCCAATGTACTGATGTCTCTTGACACCGAAAAGGAGTTTGACAGAGTGCACTGGGGTTGTATGGGTGAGGTCCTGGATGAGTTTGGTATTGTGGGAGATATTAAAAAGGCTATATTTGCCCTATACTCTAATCCGAACGCGGTGGTGAGTGCATCTGCTTCACCTCAGACCGGTATGATAACTAATGGCACCCGGCAGGGCTGCCCTCTCTCGCTGGTTATCTTTGCCTTGTTAATGGAGCCGCTGGCGGAGGCTCTTAGAACTAATTCAAGCATACATGGAGTCTGTGTGGGAGATACAGACCATGTAGTGGGATTGTATGCAGATGATGTGATTATCTGTCACCAGCGTGGAGGGGTCCCCCTCTAGTGGGTGTCATTGACACCCTGGCTGAGTTCTCCAGAATATCATATTACAACTTAAATGCCACAATGTCTATCATATTCCCCATAAATATTACACCTCTAGTAAAGGTTAGAATACTAGAGCATTTTACCTTTAAGTGGGAGGAAGCAGGATTTACATATTTAGGAATTAAAATTACAAAATTTGTAAATCAATTAAGTTGAACTACGAATCAATGATTTCAGAGGTTCGTGGGGACTTGGAAAGGCACAGCCTTCTCCCACAGTCCTGTTACCAGAATAAAAATGGTAAAAATTATGTTGCTGCCTAAGATTACCTTCTTGTTCAGATGTCTCGCCCTCAAATTCCCATGTAGATGCATAGGGCTCCTACAATCCCACTTGGTAAATTTATTTTGAAAAAAAAAAAAAAAAAACAAAAAAAAGAGTGGCAGTCAAGGCTCTACATTTCCAATATTCTCGTAGTGGAATAGGTGTACCAAATCTATTTTTGTACCACAAGGCAGCCATACTCGAGGCCACTAGGGATTGATGAGCTGGGGATCTTAATTATAGATGGCTCCAAATAGAAAGACAGTTTGCTCCCCCACAGGTCTACTAGACTCTTGCTAGAGATTGAGCTACTGAAGCCCCTGAAATCAAATTTTCCCTTACATACGATATCCTCGTTGATCTCTTATTGAAATAACCTTGATAGAACACTGAAAATCGCTATTTTTTTTTAAATCAAATGGTTTTTATTAAAAGTTTAACAGAAAATGATATCCGATACACATTATTATAAACAAAATAGGATGAGCGTCAACTCGCATATCTAGCAGTCTAAACAATCTTACATTGTATAACCCTTCTCCACCTCCCTCCTCCCCCCCTCCCAATTGACATATAACAATCATCAAATGTATCGTCACACAATGGCTCATAAATCGCAGCAATGTGCATTGAGTACCCAAACATTAATCAGAAGGCTGCGGGCGCCTGGTCGGGTGCATTCTCTCTCTGACAAAATCCCTATTTAAAAACATTTCTGTAAAAGCAATCGAGGAACACGTCTCTGGGTTGTCTATAGACCTGTGGGTGAAATCAGGTGTTAGCATGTTTGACAAACTCTTAGATGGCCCTGTATTCCCCTCCTTTGCAGATTTGTCCCAACTTTACAAGATTCCCAAAACATGCTTTTATCAGTACCTCTAAATTCGTCATTTTATCCAGTCATGCACATTTCCAGCTTGGTGGAGCCCTGACCCATCAGACACGATGCAGAAATACTTTAAAGTAGAATACCCCAATGAACATGGATTGTCTTTAAATCTATAGGACTTTTAACTTACCAGCAGAGTCAGACAAACTTAAAGGCACTCCTCCTGCATTAATCATCTAGAACAACTAAAGAAAACACATAAGAACTGGTATCTGACCCCTTACAAAATTTCCAAATTTAACAAATCATATTCCCCATATGCTGGAAGGGATGTGGTAAAAAAGGGGATCTGGGTCATGTGTGGTCGTGGTGCCCCAAGATTAGAGAATTCTAGAATCGAGTGGCAGACTTAATCAGGACCTTTAAAGGTTTCCCTTTAACTATAGAGGGGTCCTTGGCAGTCTTAAATATTGGGTTAGACATTCTTCCCCCAAACTTTGTTCCAGTGATAACCCATGTTTTGATAGTGGCCTGTCAGAGCTTGGCAAGGCACTGGAGGGAAGCTTCTACCCCCACACAGGAGGAACTCATTGTTAGGATAAATTATCATTATCTACATGAACGTTGTTTGGTTCACTCGATAAAGCAAAAAGAGTCAGCCGCCAGTGGGAGATTTGGGAGACTTCTGGATTGGCGATAGCTCACACCTAGGATGGTTTTAATATTTTTCCTGGTTGATTCTGATCTTCTCATAATTAGATTGGTATACAAGAATATTTAAAACAAAGCTCTTATAGCTTTTTCCTCCCCCTCCCACTATCCATTAATTTACCTTTTGTGTCCAATCCTGGCTGCCCCTTTCCTTCTGTGTGGTCCTTTGTTTCCCTTCCCTCTCCTATAATATCCAGTTTGGAATTGGCTTACACTGGTGGTGAGTATTTGGACATGACTATTATAATGATATAATTGTGTAAACAAGTTATATATGTTGTTAAAAGATTTATTTGAATAAAAAAAATTATGGTTTAAAAAAAAATATATATTACTCTACGTGAATGACATCTATATATCCATATGTATCGCTCCATATTTATCCATCATCTATTACATACCTATCCATTATCTATCACCGATTACGTATACTATCAATTATCTACCCAAAATCTAATATACCGTATATACTCGTGTATAAGCCGACCCGTGTATAAGCCGACCCCCCTACTTTTGCCCCCAAAAGCTGGGAAAACCTATTGACTCGTGTATAAGCCGAGGGTGGACCCCAGCACAGGTATACAGTCCCCAGCAGTGTGATATACAGCAGCCCCAGAGGTATATACAGCCCCAGTGGTACTATACAGCAGCCCCAGTGGTACTATACAGCAGCCCCAGTGGTAGTATACAGCAGCCCCAGTGGTAGTATACAGCAGCCCCAGTGGTAGTATACAGCAGTCCCAGTGGTAGTATACAGCAGCCCCAGTGGTATACAGCAGCCCCAGAGGTAGTATACAGCAGCCCCAGAGGTATATACAGCTGCCCTAGTGGTGTATACAGCAGCCCCAGAGGTATATACAGCAGCCCTTAGGTAGTATACAGCAGCCCCAGGGGTGTATACAGCAGCAGCCCCAGGGGTGTATACAGCAGCAGCCCCAGTGGTGTATACAGCAGCAGCCCCAGGGCTGTATACAGCAGCAGCCCCAGGGCTGTATACAGCAGCAGCCCCAGGGCTGTATACAGCAGCAGCCCCAGGGCTGTACACAGCAGCAGCCCCAGGGCTGTACACAGCAGCAGCCCCAGGGCTGTACACAGCAGCAGCCCCAGGGCTGTACACAGCAGCAGCCCCAGGGCTGTACACAGCAGCAGCCCCAGGGCTGTACACAGCAGCAGCCCCAGGGCTGTACACAGCAGCAGCCCCAGGGCTGTACACAGCAGCAGCCCCAGGGCTGTACACAGCAGCAGCCCCAGGGCTGTACACAGCAGCAGCCCCAGGGCTGTACACAGCAGCAGCCCCAGAGGTATACAGACCCCCCCCATCAAGCTCCAGGCCCCCCCCCTTGCGCGGCAAACCTGTAAAGTAAAATCATACTTATATCAGTGTCCTGTCGCGCCGTCCCGCCGCTGCCGACATGACGATCCCGGGCTTCATTCCGCGTCTTCCGCCTTCCTGTGGTCGCGGGCAATGATGTCATTGCCCGCGACCACAGGAAGCCGGAAGACGTGGAATGAAGCCCGGGATCGTCATGTCGGCAGCGGCGGGACGGCGCGACAGGACACTGATTAGTATGATTTTACTTTACAGGTATGCCACGCAAGGGGGGGGGCCTGGAGCTTGATGGGGGGGCCTGTATACCTCCGTATATCTATATACTCGCGTATTAGCCGAGGGGGGACTTTTCAGCCCAAATTTTGGGCTGAAAAACTCGGCTTATATGCGAGTATATACGGTAGTACATATTATACATACCAAAAGCAGTAATAAAAGTATCTAATTATATAATTGGCAGTTGGGAATTCGGGCGTTGTAGCCGAATCCCAAGATGCTTTGCGGTACTGCGAGCGATGACGCGCAGCGTCATCGCGAGCCGCAGCCGCACTACTATAAAAAAAAAAAAAAATTTCCTCACCTCTCCCCGAGCCCCCGCCGTCTCCCGCCAGGCTCCCGGTGGCTCCCGGTGCCTGTAGAGCTCTTCTACACCAGTACAGGACCTGCGGTGATGTCAGAGTCACGTGACACCAGCTTAGTCCATGGTAACCGCGGGTCACGTGACTCTGACATCACCGCAGGTCCTGAACTGCAGTAGAAGAGCTCTGCAGGCACCGGGAGCCACCGGGAGCTCGGGGTGAGGTGAGCATAAACTTTATTTACATTTTTTTAACCCCTGCCTTACTCTGCCTGTCTCATGTCTCTGCGCGCTCTGCCTGTCTCATGTCTCTGCGCGCTCTGCCTGTCTCGTGTCTCTGCGCGCTCTGCCTGTCTCGTGTCTCTGCACGCTCTGCCTGTCTCGTGTCTCTGCACGCTCTGCCTGTGTCGTGTCTCTGCACGCTCTGCCTGTGTCGTGTCTCTGCACGCTCTGCCTGTGTCGTGTCTCTGCACGCTCTGCCTGTGTCGTGTCTCTACACACTCTGTCTGTGTCATGTCTCTACACTCTGTGTCATGTCTCTACACTCTGTGTCATGTCTCTACACTCTGTGTCATGTCTCTACACTCTCTGTAATGTCTCTATACTGTGTGTCATCTCTGTATAGTGTCTGTAATGTCTCTATACTGTGTGTAATGTGTGTATACTGTCTGTAATGTGTGTATACTGTGTGTATAATCTCTGTAATCTCTGCATACTGTCTGTCTATACAATGTCTCATGTATGTATATACTGTGTGCTTCTCTCCTCACCCCTCCACCACTGAGCCGCATCTCTCCTCAACCCTACACCACTAAGCCGCCTCTCTCCTCACCCCTCCACCACTGAGCCGCATCTCTCCTCACCCCTCCACCACTGAGCCGCATCTCTCCTCACCCCCCTCCACCACTGAGCCGCATCTCTCCTCACCCCTCCACCACTGAGCCGCATCTCTCCTCACCCCTCCACCACTGAGCCGCATCTCTCCTCACCCCTCCACCACTGAGCCGCATCTCTCCTCACCCCTCCACCACAGAGCCGCATCTCTCCTCACCCCTCCACCACAGAGCCGCATCTCTCCTCACCCCTCCACCACAGAGCCGCATCTCTCCTCACCCCTCCACCACAGAGCCGCATCTCTCCTCACCCCTCCACCACAGCCGCATCTCTCCTCACCCTCCACCACAGCCGACTCTCCTCACCCTCCCACAC
Organism: Allobates femoralis; assembly: GCA_033576535.1. Taxonomy (NCBI): domain Eukaryota; kingdom Metazoa; phylum Chordata; class Amphibia; order Anura; family Aromobatidae; genus Allobates; species Allobates femoralis. The sequence goes on from JARQOC010000001.1 coordinate 414,064,144, forward strand.
CGCTCTCTCACCACCACAGAGCCGCATCTCTCCTCACCCCTTCACCACACAGCCGCATCTCTCCTCACCCCTCCACCACAGACACCCATCTCTCTCACCCCTCCACCACTCTGCCGCATCTCTCCTCACCCCTCCACCACAGAGCCGCTTCTCTCCTCACCCCTCCACCACAGAGCCGCATCTCTCCTCACCCCTCCACCACAGAGCCGCCTCGATACTCTGCTAGCCACAGAGCCGCCTCCATACTCTGCTACCCACAGAGCCGCCTCGATGCTCTACTACCCACTGACCCGCCTCTATACACACAATTCATTTCACCGTGTTCCCGATGCAATTGCATCGGGCCTTTTTACTAGTATATATATATATATATATATATATATATAGATTTATGATATGATGACACCAGTCGTAGCCTGTGATGTGACGTGTGTTTTGCGGCATGGTATATAAAAGCAAACTTCACTGATCGGGGCCGATGGGTGTTATACTACAAGCTTTATGTGCCCAAGCTGCTTTTCAGTCCTAGTCCAGCCCGGTATAAGATTCTACAGGAGTGAGGGATAGTAGTAGGTTATAGTTGGGGGATAGGGGTTACTCTGTGGGCAATTCTGCACCAGGCTTTATGTGGCCACCTTGAACTTGGTTCTCTGGGATTAATCTTGAAAAAAGGTTTGTTTTTCCACTGCAGCAGCATCTGTAGGCTTAAAGGGGTAGTGTCATTATGACATATACAGCTACTGGTAACAGGAAACATTTTGTGAAGCAATTTATTGCTATGAAAAATACTGACCAGTTTCAAAGATAATAAATTGTGACGTAAAGAATAGCATCCCCTCCTGATGTTGCTCCTGGCTGCTGTGGCCGTCCTGTCTCTCCTCAGAGGGTCGTTGCATGTGCAGTCAAGCAGCTTACTAATACAGTGATACTTCGTTTTTTGTCAACTTCAGTTATTGTCAGTTTCGAGTTTCATCAATTTTTTTCAATGAAAAATGTGCCTCGGTTTTCGTCTATGCATCGGTATTTCTCAGTTTTCATCAGTACATCACTAATATTGCAATAAAAATGGTGATTCCCCTTCCCAAAAATAAAATGTACACCCTGCTCTTCCCTCCTCAACATCTTCAATATGCAAAAAAGTTCCTTTATAAAAATAAAATACATATTGAACATTTATTTTTTAAATTACTCTTTTATATTCATTTTATAGTAATTTCTAGGTGTTTCCAGTATTAACCACTATCTTTATTCTCAATAAAATGTGTTTTGTTTTTTTAAGTAGGTAATGCAGTTGTCTCAAATTAATTGATTTAACATTGTTTTCTATGGAAATCGTTGCCTCGGTTTTGTCTGTTTCAGTTTTTGACAATAGTTTTCGGACGGATTATCAACGAAAACCGAGGTATCACTTGTATTTCTAACAGTCTTTCAAATGTATCCTGAAAAGCTGATCCCTCAGCTGAGGTTGGATTTTTTTGAGCAGAGTGAGTGTAGTGCAGGCAGCTCCTTTGACTACTCTCATGGTGGGTTTACACGCCACGATATCGTTTCAACTCAATGGCGCGGGAGCGCGCAAATAGTGCACGTTTCACCCGCATCGCATTGACTGTTTACACGCTGCGATATCGAAATACAACGTCCGTGCGATGTCTCCGCCTCCCAACCCAGGATCGCATAGTTAACATGGGAGTGAATGGGTGACGTATCAAATCGCATCGTAATTGGGCGTTTACACAGCACGATCCGGCTTCAATCGCTATGCAATATCGGGGCATTGAATAGCACGCTCATTCGATCCCCGATATCGCATTGACATCGTTCCTGCATCGCATTGGACGTTCACACCATACAACGCAGGAACGATATCGGGTCCAACGAGCGAACCACGTGACTTTTGATTGAAATTGTACTGCGATATCGCGACGTGTAAACCCGCCATCAGCCAGGGAGAGAACTTTCTCTTCACAGTCAGTAGCCACACTCAGCTCCTGGCAGTGACATTTTTTTTTCTCTGCCATCATACACAAGCAGGGCAGAGTTCAGCAGCTGTAATTGCTCCTCCTCGTAATCGTCCCCGAGCTCAGTCTGGAGGAGGTAGGAGCCAGCAGGAGCCATCACCAGTCAAGGAAGAGCAGCTCTGCAGACAGGAGGCAGCTCCTCAGGGCTCGGACCCACTCATCCGAGGTGGGCGGGACATGCCGAGGAGGAAGGAGGAAGCAAGAAGCAGGAAGAAGCGGCATCTCCCAGCCTGCAGGGCCAGCGAGGGGAAAGAAGAAAGCAGCAGATGATGAAAAAAAGAAGAAAGTGCAAGGTGAGTAAAATCTTTTTTCTCTTTACTGTGTGCTGGAGTCTATATCGAGGCGGCTGCCGCTGGGGTGCATATCGAGGCGGCTGCCGTGTGCATTGCGCTGGTGGTGCATATCGAGGCGGCTGCCGCTGGGGTGCATATCGAGGCGGCTGCCGCTGGGGTGCATATCGAGGCGGCTGCCGCTGGGGTGCATATCGAGGCGGCTGCCGCTGGGGTGCATATCGAGGCGGCTGCCGCTGGGGTGCATATCGAGGCGGCTGCCGCTGGGGTGCATATCGAGGCGGCTGCCGCTGCTGGGGTGTATATAGAGGCTGCTGCTACTGCTGGGGTGTATATAGAGGCTGCTGCTGCTGGGGTGTAAATAGAGGCTGCTGCTGCTGGGTGTAAATAGAGGCTACTGCTTCTGGGGTGTATATATAGAGGCTGCTGCTGCTGGGGTGTATATATAGAGGCTGCTACTGTGCGTATATGGAAGCTGTGCTAGTTCACATACATTATTTGGAGACTGTGCATGACAGATAGATAGATAGGTTTTAAAAAAAAAAAAAAACCTCAATATTCATATTTTTTTATTTTCTGGGGTTCTTGGTACATATATTGGCCAATATCTGTTTGCTCATCAACCACGCCACGGTGATGATGAGTCCTGTGCTGACATCCCTGTCCTCCTTGTCCCACTTCTAAGTGGGTGGACACCATCTCAACCTCAAACCACCTGGGGTCGATGAGGGTGCTAAGTGCAGCTATGGACCCAGCAACTCCACATATTAGACATAAAACAGAAAAAAACTCCACAGCACTCAAGATATAGTGTGAACTGGTACAAGCTGAGTGCTGCAGTGAATTTTTTCTGGTTGTTTGTTCCAGCATCACAGCTTGCACCATATCTTGAGTGCTGTGCAGTTTTTTCTGTTTTATATTAGACAGACAGACACATACATACATACATAGGAGGCCGTGCCGGAGTATATATAATATTTGGTGGCTGCCACATCCTCCAAATGATATGTACAGCCCAGCAGAGCCCCCAAGTAATATATACAGCCCACAACCTCTATATTATATATACAAAGCCCATAGCCTCTATATTATATATACAACCTGTCAGTCTCCATATAATATATACAGTCCAGCAGTCTCTATATTCTATCTACAGCCATGCACAGCCTCTATATTATATATACAGCTCACTCAGGTGCCTGTATATATTACATATACACAGCATTCAGTTTCTATATTTTATTCATGAATCATGGTATGTGTTAAAGGGGCCTACTGACACTTTCGCCCAGGGCCCATAAAAACCTGGAGCTGGCCCTGTACACTGGGCCAAGCAGCAAACAAGTATACATGAGCACAGTGATGCTTGCTCCAGTGATTTGGATACGTAATGCACTTGAACTCATACCCTGAACAGTTTTACTCATCTCCAGTCGCAACTAGAAGACCATAACACCAAAAACAGAAGGCGAGGGCGTGGCCTAGTGTTGCAATTAGACGAAATCAGCCAAGAACTTACTGATCTACTTTGTCTCCACTCTGTTACAAGCACCGCCCGACCATATGAAGGCGTGAGAACTTGCCTGAAGGCAGTGCACAGTTACCAGATTTTCTGGTGGCCGTAATGACTCACAAATGGCAAAAGGAGTTCAGAGCTGGGGTAAGCACACATAGCCAAGATGGCGCTGGCGCCGTGACTGAAAGCTAATGAAGCCTTGTCAAAGAGGATGGAATTGACAGCTAAACTGGAGCAGTTTGCCCATCCGGAGAGAGAGTCTGCCTAGATGCTTCATACAGACGATATATCACAATTATCTGATGCACCTAATATATCAGGAGATGAGAATAGGGAACAATAGCTCCCAGCAGACCCTGTAGTGCTGGATTCACTGGAATCAACTGCACGGCAGCTGGAAAATGAAAGTGTAGACTGTAAACCCACAATTAAGGATGTGCTTGCAGTGGCATTTCTGTATATCTATGTTAGGCTGTTTTCACATTGCATTTTCGGTCATCCGATTATATCAGTTTCAAAACGGATACACTCTGATCCAAAATCAGATCCCATGTCACCCTATGGAAATCGGAAGGGCCTGTGGTGATGTCACAGAGCTGGTCAGCTGACGTGTCATGATCGGCTCTCTGACATCACCACAGGTCCCTCTGCCCCGATGGTGTCGCATCCTGGGAGCTGGTGACAAGGTGATGTAACCTCCGGGAGGAGTTTTTCTTTTTTTTTTTTTTTTTTTTTAAACACACAGGGAAAAGAACAGGGGACAGGATAGGGATTAGATCAGGATAGAGGAGCGGGGGGACAAAATAGAATAGAGGAGGGAAGAAGATGGAGGAGGCAGGAGCAGGGAGAGACTGGGGAACACAGGATCCGCACGGATCCTGCATAGAATCGGATCGGATGGCTATTTGCCATCAGATTGCAGGGATCCGTGTGGATCCGTGGCTATCCGGGGCTTCCTGCAAAAATTCGGATCCCAAGGACAGCCACTAAATCGCAATTTGAAAGCAGCCTTAACTACAGTGACTCAGCAAATGGGTAGTTTAAAAGAGGACATTCCTAATATAAAATCAGAGCTTAAAGTGTCACTGCATGAACTAGTGCTGTGGAGGGACAGTTCTAATGAAGATGATATACTGAATATCAAAAGTGAACAAACAAAACAAGCTCAGTCCAACGCATTTCTGAGTTGGTTGCTAAATTGGACTATCTTAAAAATCGCATGAGACTAAATAACCTAAGAATAAAGCTATGTGCCGACGCAGCCTTGTTCCCGCATTTTTTCAGCTTTTTTTTTCCCCCTTCACAAATACGTAGGACAACACATTCCCTGCAGAGTGTATGAGAAATTAGAAGTGTTGTGTCCACGCTGCAGATTTTTCTGAGGTGCGAATGGCACGCATTTTACAGCGGAAAAGTCTGCAGCATGTAAATTCTTGCTGCGGGTTTTGCTGCAATATTCTCGCATAGATCTCAATGTTAGCTCCTAAAAACATAGCAAACACGCAGCACTGTTCACACAGTGAGTATTTGCTGCAGGTTTAGCCCAAATTTTGCGCTAATGACATGGGGCTCTGCTGTATTTTTGGTCACCAGCACAGGTACAGCAGGCAGGTACAAGCTGCCACCCACCCTCAGAAGCTTAGTTCTACCTGACTGGTAATAAAAATACAGGGAGCCCTTATTTTATTATTTCTTGAAATGATGGCAAAAAGAAAAAATAAATAAATAACTTGGAGCATTGCTATATTTTTGGTTTCCAGCCAGGCACAACTAGGCAGCTGGGGGACTGGAATCCTCAGCGTGGGGAGGCCCAAGCATTTCAGGCCCCACATGCTGCGAATTGCAGTCCACAGCTGCCCCAGAAAATGGTGCCTTCATCGAAGCCCCATTTTCTTGCACTGTACCCGACTCTTCCAGCTGCCCTGTGGCGGTGGCAGACTGGGCAATAATGGGGTTAATGCCAGCTGAATATTGCCAGCACGAAGCCCAAGATTCATAATGAGGCTCCTCTCGTCCTCACGTCCCACTACATGCACCTCTGACCCCATTCCCTCACACCTACTACAGACCCTCTCTCCAGTGGTCACCAGTCACTTAACCACAATCTTCAATCTCTCCCTCTCTACTGGCATCTTCCCCTCCTCCTTCAAACACTCTATTATCACTCCACTACTAAAGAAAACGTCCCTTGACCCATCCTGCACAAATAACTACAGACCAGTCTCCAATCTCCCCTTCATCTCTAAACTCCTGGAGCACCTGGTCTACACCCGCCTCACTAATTACCTCGCCACTCACTATCTTTTAGATCCATTGCAGTCTGGCTTCCGCCCCTTACATTCTACAGAAACTGCCCTCATCAAAGTGACCAATGACCTTCTGACAGCAAAACGTAATGGTGACCACTCTCTGCTTATCCTTCTTGACCTCTCTGCGGCTTTTGACACTGTCGACCATCAGCTCCTACTCTCTATGCTGCACTCCATTGGCATCAAGGACACGGCTCTCTCCTGTTTCTCTTCCTATCTTTCTGACCGCTCTTTCAGTGTATCATTCGCTGGCTCCACTTCTTCCCCTCTTCCTCTCACTATTGGGGTCCCTCAGGGTTCAGTCCTTGGCCCTCTCCTCTTCTCTCTCTACACAGCCCCGATCGGACAGACCATCAGCAGATTTGGCTTTTAGTACCATCTTTATGCTGATGACACACAACTATACACTTCCTCCCCTGACCTTACTCCTGCTCTAATAAAAAACACCAATGACTGTCTAACCGCAGTCTCCAATATCATGTCCACTCTCTATCTGAAACTCAACCTTTCCAAAACTGAACTTCTTTTGCTCCCACCCTCTGCCAACCTCCCTAAATCTGACATCTCTCTCTCGGTGTGCGGCACCACGATAACGCCCAGTCAGCAGGCTCGCTGTCTCGGTGTTTTGATGGACACTGATCTCTCCTTCACCCCATACATACAATCTCTCACCCGCTCCTGTCGCTTGCACCTGAAAAATATCTCCAGAATTCGCCCTTTCCTCACCACGGAAACAACTAAAACCCTCACCGTGGCCCTGATTCATTCCCGCCTTGACTACTGTAATTCTTTATTAGCTGGCCTCCCCCACAGTAAGCTTTCCCCTCTCCAGTCTATCCTCAATGCAGCAGCCAGGATCACCTATCTAGCAAACCGTTACTCAGATGTTTCTGCTCTGTGCCAGTCACTACATTGGCTGCCCGTACACTATAGAATCCAATTCAAATTGCTCGTTGTCACCCACAAAGCTATTCATGGTGCGGCACCTCCTTACCTCTCCACCCTCATCTCTGTCTACCACCCCACCCGTCCCCTTTGCTCTGAACATGACCTCAGACTAACATCGGCATTAATCCGAACCTCCCATTCCCGACTTCAAGACTTCTCTCGAGCTGCACCAAAACTCTGGAATACTCTACCCAAGAAATTAGGACCATCCACAACTTGCATAGCTTCAGACGCTCCCTAAAAACACACCTCTTCAGGGCGGCCTATCCTTCTCCCTAACAGTAGTCACTTAGACGTAAGATATTAATTGTTATAAGCCCCTGTACTTTGTGTTCCCATCCAGTCTTAGATTGTAAGCTCCTTCGAGCAGGGTCACCTTCATTTTCTGCCTTTTTATTGTATTTCCTAAGTTGATTCTATGTTTCTTGTATAACTACTGTTCTGCATTACGTTTCTGTACCGTATATTTTTCTTATATGTACCGTTGTACTGTAAAGCGCTGCGGAATATGTTGGCGCTATACAAATAAAGTTTTATTATTATTATTATTATTTAAAAAAAAAAAAAACATAAAAAAGACATCCCTTATTCTCATCTTTATTATTCCCACACAAACCCTCCAACATCCTCTGCGACGACTGTTCACTCGAAACAGACGTAGTTTTTTCTCTCGCTGTAAGCAAAGTGATGTCACAGTCTGGGTCACCCAAGTTCAGCTTGAGCGCAGCGGCTCTTACCCGAGGTGAATTTTCCGGCTTCACAGCGGGACCCGACATTGACAGAGTTTTGGCTCTCGCTGCGAGAGTGATGACATCACCGGGTCACCTGTGGTCAGCTAAAGTAATGCAGATCTCTGACCGGAGGTGAACTTTCATGCGTTATCCCATTCAGAGCAGGACACAAAACTCAGTGTAGGGTCACACTGTGAAGTAGGAAAGTTCACCTCAGGTCAGAGAGCCATGTCACTGAAACTGAACTTAGGTGACCCAGACTGTGACGTCACCCAGCATGCGGAAAGAGCGAACTCAGTTAATTTCGTGTCTTGCCATGATCAGACATTATTGGACATTGCAGATGATTATTATGGAGGGCTTTTTGGGGAGTTATAAAGATGAGAATAAGGCCTGTGATTATGTTCTATTTAAAAATTAATCATTTTTCTCAGTGTGGTGTATCATTTACTGTCTACTTAGAGGTTCCTAAAGACCAGGTCTAACTTTGGTCCGACATTAGGAACCTCGGGCTTAGTGCCAGCTGGCAATATTCAGCTGGCATTAACCCCCTATCACATAGTCTGCCACCGTCACAGGGCAGCTAAAAGAGTAGGGTACAGCGCCAGAAAATGGCGCTTCTATGAATGCAAATTGCAGCCCACAGCTTCCCCAGAAAATGGTGCATTCATGAGAGCGCCATTTTCTGAATGCTTGTGTTTCCCCACACTGAGGATTCCAGACCCAAGCTGCCTAGTTGTACCTTGCCGGAAACCAAAAATACACCGAAGAGACACATCATATTTTTATTTTTAATTGTTTAAAAAAATAAATTAAAAAAAGTGCACACCCTTTTTTTTTTCTCATTACCAGCCAGGTAACACAAGGCAGCTGAGGGTGTGTGGCAGCCTGCATCTGCCTGCTGTACCTGTGCTGGTGACCAAGTAAAACAGTAGAGCCCACACGCCACATTATGATATCAAGAAACCTTTGTTTTTTTTCTTTTTCCCAGCCTTTAACCTTTATTTACAGTCATAAGGAGTGAACAATTAATTGCTTAAAAAAAAAAAGCAGCAAAGTCCACATGAATAAATGCAGCAAAAATCACGCCAGGCGACCACCAACATCCATGCGGTTCTTTGAAACATCTTTGAAACATGAGCACACATTCTATTTGGCACATAACCTACATGGAATCACCGAAAAAAAAAAACCGAAAAAAAAAAAAAAAAAAAGTATTCTCCTAATGAATTTGTTGAGAATTGGTATAAGGCTGCCTTCACACTTGCAGATGCATCTGCAGCGTTTTGCAGATGCATCTGCAAGTATCAGCATGCAGACCGCGGCCCCTATGTTTATAATAGGGCGCACCGCGGTCTGAAAGCTCTCATTCATTCCTGTATGTGAAGCGTCCGCAGGCGGATGCCTGCTGACAGATCACACTCTCCCGCCCGCTCCATGGACGCAACATCTCGCGTCCATGGTGCAGGTGGGAGAGTGTGATCTGTCAGCAGGCATCCGCCTGCGGACGCTTCACATACAGGAATGAATGAGAGCTTTCAGACCGCGGCTGCGGTCTGCATGCTGATACTTGCAGATTCATCTGCAAAACGCTGCAGATGCATCTGCAAGTGTGAAGCCAGCCTAAGTACACATTTGGAAAAGAAACTTTGGCCTCTTTATTTGCACTATAGAAAAAAAAACACTGTGTACCATGAGGACCTCCATCGTCCTATGCTTACTAAAATCATGAACTATAGGGATCATGATGCTATTTTTAAGATGGACAAGAAACACGCTAGCACGCTCCATCAATGTGAATAAGGTTTTTATCATTCCAGACGAATTGTCTGCTATTCAGAGGGACTCCTCAGATATGGGTCATTCCATGTCAAGTGATCCAAAAATGAATATTTTTTTTCCCTGACGTCCTCAGATTTTTTTAAATTTTTCTTCTATATGAAGAACAACTTTATTTAATTACAAAAAAAAAGTTTTGAATTTTTTTCTTTATCAGTTAATTTTTTACAGATTTTTAAAGTTTTAAAAAAGTGCGAATTTTGGCCTGGTATGGCTTTACATTTTCTATCATATCTCGGGCTAGAAATAAGATGGAGAAACAAAATAAACACCAATCTACTCAGAACTGTGCAGGCTTTCACCAGATATGTCACAAGAGGATCTTTGTTAATATTTTACCCATGTGATCGCAAGCGCAAAACTTTAAAACGCATTTCCGAAAAAACTGCCCATGTGTATGCTATGCTCTTAGCCACATCTGTACCAAATTTCAAGTTGGGATCGCGATGGGATCATATTTTAAAATATTTTAATATTAATAGCGTCAATGGGTCACTCTATATTAAGTGATCTAAATATGAATATTTTTTTTTACCTGACGTCTTTAGATTTTTTTTATTCTTTTCTTTATGAAGTACTACTTTAGTTAATTACAAATTAAAAGTTTAGAATTTTTTTCTTCATCAGTTAATTTTTTACAGATTTTTAAAGTTTAAAAAAAGGGTGAATTTTGGCCTGGTATGACTTTACATTTTTTTATCTCAGGCTAGAAATAAGATAATGAAGTGGGAGAGGCATCATTTTACTCTGAACGGTAACAGCTTTCATTTGATATGTTACAAGACTATGTTTCTTTATATCAAATTCAAACTATTGACGGCAATTGTGAAAAATTGACTGATTGTGTTCTTGGTTATATTTGTGCAGAGATTCAACTTGGGACCTGTCAAATTTATATATTTTTTATTTTATGGTTGTATGAGTTATCACAACTTATTGAATAAAACATTTACCGTATATACTCGTGTATAAGCCGAGTTTTTCAGCCCAAAATTTGGGCTGAAAAGTCCCCCCCTCGGCTTATACACGGGTCATACACGGTACATGGAGTGGTGGGGGCTGTGTCCCGGGGCTGTGGAGGCTGGAGGAGGCGGGGGGAGGCTGCTGTATGAGCGGCCCCGTCACGTGGGGCTGCTCATTATATATGCACTGCTTCCCCCTGTCAATCAGCGGCAGGGGGAAGCAGTGCATATGGCCCCCCAAAAGCTGGCACTGTCCCCCCTTGTAAGGGCCCCCCCCACCGAGGAGCGGCGCCGATCAGAACACCGGGATGGTAATGTATAAGCAGCGGGAGGGGGCCCTTACAAGGGGGGACAGTGCCAGCTTTTGGGGGCTGCTGGGTACCCCCTGGGGGCTGTTGGTACCCCCAGGGGGCTGCTGGTACCCCCAGGGGGCTGCTGGTACCCCCAGGGGGCTGTTGGTACCCCCAGGGGCTGCTGGGTACCCCCTGGGGGCTGTTGGTACCCCCAGGGGGCTGCTGGGTACCCCCTGGGGCTGTTGGTACCCCCAGGGGGCTGTTGGTACCCCCAGGGGGCTGTTGGTACCCCCAGGGGGCTGTTGGTACCCCCAGGGGGCTGTTGGTACCCCCGAGGGGGCTGCTGGGAACCCCGAGGGGGCTGCTGGGAACCCCGAGGGGGCTGCTGGGTACCCCCTGGGGGCTGCTATATGTACCCCTGGGGGCCTGCTGTATACCACTGGGGCTGCTGTATACTACCACTGGGGCTGCTGGGGCTCCTGTATACTACCACTGGGGCTGCTGGGGATCCTGTATACTACCACTGGGGCTGCTGGGGCTCCTGTATACTACCACTGGGGATGCTGGGGCTCCTGTATACTACCACTGGGGATGCTGGGGCTCCTGTATACTACCACTGGGGATGCTGGGGCTCCTGTATACTACCACTGGGGCTGCTGGGAATCTGTATACTACCACTGGGGCTGCTGGGGAATCTGTATACTACCACTGGGGCTGCTGGGGCTCCTGTATACTACCACTGGGGCTGCTGGGGAATCTGTATACTACCACTGGGCTGCTGGGGAATCTGTATACTACCACTGGGGCTGCTGTATACTACCACTGGGGAGGCCTGTATACCACACTGCTGGGGGTGGGGGCTGTATACCTGTGCTGGGGTCCACCCTCGGCTTATACACGAGTCAATAGGTTTTTCCAGATTTTTGGGGCAAAAGTAGGGGGGTCGGCTTATACACGAGTATATACGGTATATGCAACAAAAAAAGAAACACAAAAAACAAATCCCATAAGTGCCAGGATAAATACATCTTAATCATCAGAACACAACGCTCAGCATTTTCAACTTGAATGTATTGAACAAACCAAAAGAAGAAAGGTGATCATATCCTCAAGTTTGATTAAACAAGATTAAAAGAACCAAAAATGTTAACCCCTATTTATACATATAAATTTGTTTTCTATTCTATCACTAAACATGTGATTTATGAAGTGTTTAATAAGAATAGTACAGTAGTTAAATCATCGTTCTATAAATTATGAACTAATCAAACAATTAATAGTATGTTTTTAAAGTGGCATTTTATCAATTTATCCCTTCTAGTGGGTGAAATGTAATCTTGTCCATAAACGCTTACTAGCAATCGCCATTTCCTTGTGTGTCAAAGAGTATGTCCGGCCTGTCACGGTGTTAGGCTCCGCCTGAGTTAATATCTGATTTTTGTGCACTTTTAAAATGTCTGGCTTTCTTGGATACACAAAGGATGGCGCTGGACCAGAAGGATGAAATAAAGTCAATTCTACTTCTTCATTTTCACAATCTTTGGAGAGTACAGTAGCCAGCCACCAGCGCCAATTATATTCATATTTTTTCAAAAGGATTGCAACAGTGTCTATGATAAAATGCTGTTTCTTGAGAAGTAGCAGCCATTGCTGTGTGGGAAAAATACAGTTAATATTAAGTAAGGAAGATAGGTAATAAAAATAAAGATTTACAGTACACTTGAGATAGAACTGTATTACTATAAAGTGAGTTTTAGGGCTAGCGCGCACAGTTTTTTCTGTCTGCAGATACACGCTGCAGTTTTGGCAGCTTGTTTTTCTACCAAGTTTTTACCACATATGCGTTAGTTTTTTTAATCGCTAGTGGAAAAAATGGCAGCTTTTTTTATATAAATGATAAATGCTGCGTTTATTGCAGCGATTAAAAAGTAGTCCAAGCAGTGATTTACTCACTCTTGAGTGTTTCCAAAAACACTACATGTGGTGAACCCCATAGAAATCAATGGGGCTGTTTTTCTGAATGATGATCCCTAAGAATAGCACTGTGTGTATTGGCCCTTAATAATAAAAGCATTAAACTATTAATATATTTATTCACCCATATTTTAGTACACAGCCTTGATGGCTTTGTACAGACTATTGTTTGTTCAGGAGTGAAGATGTCCAGACATGTCAGGACATGAAAGGTCTGAACAAGCTGTCTTACTTCCTGAATGCAGTGGGTAGACACTTAACATGATTGACAGAGCTGCTGGCCTATCATCTGCTCTGCATTCACTGTCTATACCTGTGCTTTCTCAGGTTGAGCCCTAACAAAGCTTTTTCCTATATGTCCTTTCCTGCTTCTAAGCTGTAACATATCAAAATAATACAGTAATGTCTAAAAATAATGGATTTGATAAATATAGACCCCACGCTTTTAGACCACAGGTTGAACAGATCTGAATTCAAGATTTTTGAATTGACACTATAATAGTTAAATATTTTAAAATATGATCCCATCACGATCCCAACCTGAAATTTGGTACAGATGTGGCTAAGAGCATAAAAGACACATGGGCAGTTTTGGAAAATTTTTATTAAAACGTTTTTTTTGGAAATGCGTTTCAAAATGTTGCGTTTGCGTTCGCATGGGTAATAAATTAAAATTAACAAATATACTCTTGTGACATATCTGGTGAAAGCCTGGACAGTTCTGAGTAGAATGGTGTTTATTTTGTTTCTCTATCTTATTTCTAGCCCAAGATAAAAAAATGTAAAGTCATACCAGGCCAAAATTCACCCTTTTTTTAAACTTTAAAAATCTGTAAAAAATTAACTGATGAAGAAAAAAATTCTAAACTTTTAATTTGTAATTAACTAAAGTAGTACTTCATAAAGGAAAAAAAATTAAAAAAAATCTAAAGACGTCAGGTAAAAAAAAATATTCATATTTAGATCACTTGATATGGAATGACCCATTGACGCTATTAATAGTAAAATATTTTAAAATATGATCCCATCGCGATCCCAACTTGAAATTTGGTACAGATGTGGCTAAGAGCAAAGCAGACACATGGGCAGTTTTTGAAATATTTAAAGCGCGCCGATTTTTCAGAAATGCGTTTTAAAGTTTTGCGCTTGCGATCACATGGGTAAAATATTAACAAAGATCCTCTTGTGACATATCTGGTGAAAGCCTGTATAGTTCTGAGTAGAATGGTGTTTATTTTGTCTCTCTATCTTATTCCTAGCCTTAGTTATGAGGAGAAACGTAAAGGCAGGCAACAGCGAAATTCGCACTTTTTCCGAACTTTGAAAATCGTTTAAAAAAAAAAAAAAAATTTTTTTTTTAATTTTTCTCTTCACATTTTGCATTGTCTGACATGCTATTATCAAATAACAAAATCTCAAAAGAATTAAAAATATAGAGGTAATAATCATTGGTTCACTTGACATGGAATGACCCATATTAGCATCCACTGATTTTTTTCAACAAAGTGTTCCAAAACGAAATTGAAAAGAATAGGTAACAGGGGTGCAAATCAAAGATTTGATTACATTAAAAACGCAAAGAGACAAACCAAATCGTTGAAGTGTGAGGAACAGGAGACCCCAGTGCACCCTATCGAATAATTTTTCAGCATCCAGTTATGGCAAGCACCTGGGACCTCGACCTATCCACCTGTTGCAAGATGTTCAACACCTGTCTAACGGTATCCGTCGCTCATCTACCTCTTATAAAGCCAATCTGATCAGAATGGATTCGTTTAGGAATATAGCTCGAAAGTCTGTTAATCACTTTTGCAATTATCTTAGTATCTGAATTAATGAGGGAGATGGGTCTATAGTGGGCCTTATTCTGTGGGTCGCCTTTGTCTTTTGGTATTACCGTTATGACCACTTTATGCATTTCAGCAGGAAGCAGAGCTGTTATAGAGGCGGAGTTTATTAGTTTAGTAAGATAACGGGCCAATAGAAACTCAAGTGACTAAAAATATTTGTTCGATAGGCCGTCTGGACCCGAAGTTTTCCCATTTTTAAAGGGAGTTAATAGCATAAGAGACTTACAGCTTAGTAAAAGGTAGATTTATGTGTTCTACTTCCTCCATATCAAGTTGAGGAAGTTGCACTGGATCTAAGAAGGCATTTATAGAGAACTCATCAGGGTGTTTAACAGAAGGATCATTTTTCAAGTTATATAGGCGTTCATAGACTTTTACAAATTCCCCTGACATATCTTTTGGATTTTTAAGTATGATACCTTTATCATTTTTAAGCTGTAAAATACTCCTTTCTCCTTCGCATCATTGGAGGACACAGGACCATGGGTGTATGCTTTTCTGCCACTAGGAGGCGATACCAAGTAGAGATTAAAATTGAGCCCTCCTTCTTGCAGTGTACACCTGTACATGAGCGTAGATATTCAGTTTTAGCTTCGTGTCGCAGGAGGCACATGCGGTCTGTAACTCAGACCACACATACCCTTTACTATTGTTTTCTCACTTTTAGGCTGGCTTCACACCAAGGCGCAGTCCGGTCCGGGGCTGTCCGGTGTAAACCAGACAGCCCCGGACCGGTTTTTGGCCCCATAGGCCGGATGGAGCCGGATGGCAGCTCTCTGCCATCTGGTTTCATATCTGCGGTGGAATCCGGGAGTATTCGGATTATTCTCACCGGACACAAATGTTGCTTGCAACATTTTTGTGTCCGGGAGAAAAATAACCCTAAAAAGCCAGATCCCGGATTTACCCGGATTGTCCCAGATTCGGGGCAATCCAGTTCTCCCTAACATGGGAGCCTAAGGGGCCGGATTGCCCCGGTCCGGGCGAATCCGGGAACCGGATATCGGAGGCTGCACGCCGCTGTTGTTTCAGGACCGTGGCTAGCTCCATGCTAGCCGCGATCTTGAAAAATCAGCAGCTGCGGCAATTACAGCTATCCGGCTGCAGACAGTACTGGAGGGCGTACATCTCTGATTTTCACTTGGTACGGGAACCCGAGGACAGCTCACGCAGGGACGGATCCTCATAAAAGGACCCTGCTCTCCCGGCCTCATTCTCCGGCACAGAGTCACCAGTAGCCACGAGGCACGATTGCATCCTCCTGCAGGACATGGGGATGCACAGGCCACCAGCACCCAGAGGGCACCATGCCATCACCCTGCAGGACAGGGTAGCACACGGCCAAGGACAGTTCTCACCTACTCCAACAAAGGAGGCAGGTGATCGAGCCCAGCAGCCAGCACACACTGTGCACCGAGCCAGCTAGATGATCAAAGGCCCATCCTTCCAGGCATGCCTCGACAGTGTCAGAATCACAACGGACACTCTCTCCCACCTAGGATGGCTCATAAACCTAGAAAAATCATCCCCAAGGCCGGCCCAAACAATCAACTTCCTCAGAATGGCCCTAGACACCGCAAGAGGGCTAGTCATACTCCCTCAGGACAAGGCCACGGCAATCCAAAAAGGCGTGCAGGTTCTTCGCAGCCGCTCTCCCCAGTCCATCCGCTTTGGCATGAGAGTCCTAGGCAAAATGGTGACCGCAATGGAAGCAGTCCCCTTTGCCCAGCTACATTTCCAAGCCCTACAGTTCTCCTTCCTCTCAGCCTCAACCGCAAACATTGCTTATCTGCCCAAGTCGAAACGACGCTCAAATGGTGGACACAGCCATCATCGCTCTCTCAAGGAAACTCCTTCCTCCCACTCCAGTGGCTGATCGTAACCACCGATGCCAGCCTACTCAGTTGGGGGGCAGTCTATCTTCAGCACATGGCTCATGGGCGCTGGACGCCCCAAGAGTCGCTCCTCCCAATCAACATCCTAGAACTGCGAGCAATCTGACTAGCACTTCAACACATCCATCACTCCCTGGTTGGATGCCCATCCGCATACAAACAGACAATGCCACGGCGGTTGTGTACATCAATCATCAGGGCAGCACGCGCAGCAAATCAGCAATGCACGAGGTGGAACACATCCTACAATGGACCGAAAAAACCCGGTCAATCATATCAGCAGTCCATATCCCGGGGGTGGACAACTGGGCAGCGGACTTCCTAAGCTGCCAGGGACTGGCATCAGAGGAATAGTCCCTACACCCAGAAGTCTTCCGCCAAATCTGCTGACGCTGGGGAACTCCCGGACCTCATGGCGTCAAGAATGAATGCAAAAGTCCCGGCGTTTGTGGCTAGATCCCAGGACCTACTGGCCCTAGGAGTGGACTCCCTAGTGCACCCCTGGCGCCAATTCAAACTCCCGGATACATCTTTCCGCCACTCCCTCTAATCCCTCGAGTGATCAGAAAGGTCAAGGCGGAAAGGGCGCACGTAATCCTCATTGCCCCAGACTGGTCACGGTGGCCATGGTACGCAGAGCTCGTACAGCTACTCACCGTTGTGCCCTGGCCACTCCCAAACAGGCCGGACCTCCTATCCCAGGGCCCCTTCTGCCACCAGAACTCGGGAGCCCTGTCTAACGGCATGGCGATTGAATCCTGGATCCTGACCCAAGCAGGGTTTACACCAGAGGTCATAACTACCATGGGCAATGCCCCAAAACCAACGTCCTCACGCATCTACTACCGCACCTGGAAAAATTATTTCAAGTGGTGCGAAGACCGCAACCGTAACCCACTTTTTTTCTCCATCCCCTCGATCCTAGAGTTCCTCCAGAATGGCCTCGATGCTGGCCTAACACCAAACTCCATCAAAGGCCAAATTTCGGCCTTAAGTGTCCTTCTCCAATGCAGGATTGTGTCGAAATCACAGGTCAAAACATTCATCCAAGGAGTCTCCTACACACGACCCCCCTACAGGACGCCAGTAGCTGTCTGGGACAAGACAGCCGTTCGAACTCCTCAGAGAGGTCCCTCTAGCCCATCTCTCGTGCAAGGTCGCCTTCCTCTTGTCTATCACATCAATTAGGCGCGTGTCCGAGCTGGCCGCCCTATCCTGTCGGTCCCCCTACCTATCCTTCCATAAGGATAAAGTAGTCCTCCGTCCTTCTCCATCCATTTTGCCCAAGGTGGTATCCCAATTCCACCTTAACAAAGACATCGTCCTCCCGTCCTTCTGCCCAACTCCAATACACCAGGTCTAAAAGCAGCTCCATACCCTGGACCTGGTAAGGGCCCTCAGACACTACATCTCCCGAACAGCCCCATTCCGCAAAACAGAAACGCTGTTCGTCATACCCAAGCGTCCTAGAAAGGGAATGGCTGCCTCCAAATCCACATTAGCACGATGGATCTGTTCCACGATCCAGGAAGCCTACTGCATCAAGGGAATACCAATCCCAGAAGGAATCAAGGCACACTCAACTTGGTCAGTAGGCACCTCATGGGCCATTCGCCACCAAGCCTCGGTGACTCAGGTCTGCAAAGCAGCAACCTGGTCCAGCCTACATACCTTCACCAAACACTACAACATCCACACCCAGGCCTCTGCAGATGCAAGCCTAGGTAAAAAGATCTTGCAGGCAGCAGTCGTGCATCTGTAAGCAGCAAGCGCATGATGCTCGACCACCATTGTTCAATTCCTACCCCGGGACTGCTTTAGGACGTCCCATGGTCCTGTGTCCCCCAAGGATGCGAAGGAGAAACAGAGATTTTTGTATACTCACCGTAAAATCCTTTTCTCCTAGCTCACCATTGGGGAACACAGCACCCACCCTCTAAAGCATCCATATTCACAGTACATATGCTACGTGTACCTAACGGGTACAGTATTGTACCTTACACCATTCGTACCTTATTACAAGCTCTCCTACTGCTTTAGTACTAAACTGAATATCTACGCCCACATACAGGCGTATACTGCAAGAAGGAGGGCTCAATTTTAATCTCTACTTAGTGTCACCTCCTAGTGGCAGAAAAGCATACACCCATTGTCCTGTGTCCCCCACTGATGAGCTAGGAGAAAAGGATTTTATGGTGAGTACACACAAATCCCCGTTTTTGAATCTCTGCGATCCCGCAAGTGCAGTGGTGCCGGTGTGCACTAATGCGCCCGCATACAGCCGAACACCGCACTGACACCCCCATCTCCAGGCCTGCTGCACTGCCCCACCAGCAACCCTGCCTTGCACCCGTCTGCTCCGCCGCCACAGCCAGCCTGGTAATACTGATTTTTGGAACTTTTTTCACAGGTTTCTTTACTATTCGCTTTGTAAGATGCAAACCTATTTTCTCCCCCAATTTGGGGGAAATGAAAGTACGTCTTATAAAGCGAAAAATACGGTATATTTTTCTTGGAGTGGTTTTGTGCCAGTTAATAAAGATCCTGACTTCATTTTAAGTGCCAAGTAATTTTTTGAAATATTTGAATGGGCTAGAATCCTTACTTACCTGGTCACTCACTAGTTCATGTCACCTACACCTCAAAAACATCTCTAGAATTAGACCTTTTCTTACTGTTGACTCTCCAAAAACTCTAATTGTCGCCCTTATTCATTCTCGTCTGGATTACTGCAATTCTCTATTAATTGGTCTCCCTCTTACTAAACTCTCTCCTCTCCAATCCATCCTAAATGCAGCAGCCAGGATTATTTTCCTCTAAAAGTGCTTAATCGATGCCTCTAACCTGCCCATCCACTACACAATACAATATAAATATAAAATTACTAGATGGTGGCCCGATTCTAACGCATCGGGTGTTCTAGAATATGTATGTAGTTGACATGCTGTGACTGACAGAACTTGTTCAGTCAATGTGAGTGATATATATATATGTGCCATGGTGTATGGTGGTACATTACAGCACACGTATAGCAGCACTATAGTATATAGTGGTACATTACAGTACATGTATAGCAACGCTATAGTATATGGCGGTACATTATAGTACATGTATAGCAGCACAATAGTATAAAGTGGTACAATAAAATACATGTAGAGCAGCACTATGGTATATGGCGGTACATTACAGTACATGTATAACAGCGTTATGGTATATGGCGGTATATTACAGTACATGTATAGCAGCACTATAGTATATGGAGGTACATTACAGCACATGTTAGCAGCGCTATGTTATGCAGTACATGTGTGCAGCGCTATGGTATATGGCGTACATACAGTACATGTATAGCAACGCTATAGTAATGGTGGTACATTATAGTACATGTATGCAGCACTATGGTATATGGCGATACACGTAGCGCGCCTCCGCTCCTCACAGTAAAAGTAAAAAATAGTCAGTGAGGATACCACCGTCGCTCACTCGCTTCTAGGTCTAGGTTAGATGTGTGCTGGAACGATAGCCGATGTCGGTCACATGACGCTAACTGGGAGTGGGGGGGCAGGATGGAGCAGGGGGGCAGAATGTGACAGGGTGGGTGAGGGGTATGCAGGATGTGACGGTGGGCAGATGGAGGAGCGGGGGCAGGATGGAGAGGGGTGGGCAGGATGAGGAGGCGGGGGGGCAGGATGAGAGGCGGGGGGGGAAGGAGGATGGAGGCGCAGGATGGGTCGGGGGGGGGGCCAGGATGGAGCCGGGGGGGGGGGGCAGGATGGAGCCAGCGGGGGGGCAGGATGGAGGAGGCGGGAGGCAGGGGAGATGGAGGAGGCGTGGGGGGGGGGGCAGGATGGAGCCAGCGGGGGGCAGGATGGAGCCGCGGCGGGGGGGGGGGGGAGGATGGAGGAGGCGGGGGGGGGGAGGGGCAGGATGGAGGAGGCGGGGGGGGGGGCAGGATGGAGGAGGCGGGGGGGGGCAGGATGGAGGAGGCGGGGGGGGGGGAGGGCGGATGGAGGAGGCGGGGGGGGCAGGATGGAGGAGGCGGGGGGGCAGGATGGAGGAGGCGGGGGGGGGCAGGATGGAGCAGGCGGGGGTGGGGGGGGGATGGAGGAGGCGGGGGGGGCAGGATGGAGGGGCGGGGGGGGGGGCAGGGATGGAGCAGCGGGGGGGGGCAGGATGGAGCCAGCGGGGGGGGGTGGGGGGGGGGGGGAGGGGGCAGGATGGAGGAGGCGGGGGGGGGGGCAGGATGGAGGAGGCGGGGGGGGGCAGGATGGAGGAGGCGGGGGGGGGGGCAGGATGGAGGAGGGGGGGGGGGGGGGGCAGGATGGAGGAGGCGAGGGAGGGGGGGGGCAGGATGGAGGAGGCGGGGTGGGGGGGGCAGGATGGAGGACGGCGGGGGGGGGGGCAGGATGATGGAGGGGGGGGGAGGGGGTGGGGGGGGGGGGCAAGAGATGGGGAGGAGGGGGGGGGGGGGGCAGGATGGAGGAGGCGGGGGGGGCAGGATGAGGGGGGGGGGGGGGGGATGGAGGAGGCGGGTGGGGGGGGGGAGGAGGGGTGGGGGGGCGGGGGGAGGGGGGGGGGGGGGGCGGAGGGGGGGGGGGGGGGCAGATGGAGGAGGGGGGGGGGGGCAGGATGGAGCGGCGGGGGGGGGGGGGGCAGGATGGGGCGGGGGGGGGGGGGCAGGATGGAGCGGGGGGGGGGGGGGGATGGAGGGCGGGGGGGGGGGGGCAGGATGGAGACGGCGGGGGGGGGGGCGGATGGGGGCGGGGGGGGGGGGGTGGAGGGATGGAGCCGCGGGGGGGGGGGGGGGCGGGGGGGGGGGGATGGAGCGCGCGGGGGGGGGGCGGGGAGCGGGCGGAGGGGGGGGGGGGGGGGGGGGCAGGATGGAGCCGCGGGGGGGGGGGGGAGGATGGAGCGGCGGGGGGGGGGGGCAGGATGGAGCCGGCGGGGGGGGGGGGCAGGATGGAGCGGGGGGGGGGGCAGGATGGAGCCGGCGGGGGGGGGGGGCAGGATGGAGCCGGCGGGGGGGGGTGGGGGGGGGGGGGGCAGGATGGAGCCGGCGGGGGGGGGGGGGGGCAGGATGGAGCCGGCGGGGGGGGGGGGGGCAGGATGGAGCCGGCGGGGGGCAGGATGGAGCCGGCGGGGGGGGGGGCAGGATGGAGCCGGGGGGGGGGGGCAGGATGGAGCCGGCGGGGGGGGGCAGGATGGATGTTGGCGCTCCTCCTGCCCCCCTCCGCTGCTCCTGTCCCTCTTCCGCTCCCCACGGCACCCCTGACCCCTCCTCCAGGTGATGAAAATAAAAAAAAATCCCATAGGGTACCTTTACACATGGCTACATTTGTAGCTTGTCACCAGGTAACTTACTGGTTGCAGTGAAATCATGGATACATGATTCCATTTGTACACAGCAACAAGATAGAACCATGTATCCATGATTTCACTGCAACCAGTAAGTTACCTGGTGACAAGCTACAAATGTAGCCGTGTGTAAAGGTACCCATAGGGATACTTACCCGTCCGCCGGCTCGCTTCACTTCTGTCTTGTAGCTCCCAGGACAGGACCTGTTGTTGCCTGGGAAACCGATCAGCTGATGGAGCTGGCGGGGCAGGATGGAGCTGGCGGGGCAGGATGGTGGCGGGGGGGGCGGCCAGGATGGAGGGTGGCAGGATGGTGGCGAGCAGGTCAGGATGGAGCGAGCGGGGAAGGAAGGAGCTGGTAGCGGGGGGCCAGGATGGAGCTGGTGTGGGGGGTGGGGCCAGGATGGGGGGGGGGCCAGGATGGAGCTGGGTGGGAGGGGGCCAGGATGGAGCTGGTGGGGGGGGGCCAGGATGGAGCTGGTGAGGGGGGTGGGGCCAGGATGGAGCTGGTGGGGGGGGGGCCAGGATGGAGCTGGTGGGGGGGGGGGGCCAGGATGGAGCTGGTGGGGGGGGCGGCAGAATGGAGCTGATGGGGGGGGGGGGGGGGGGGGGGGGAGGATAGAGCCGCCGGGGGGGGGGGGGGGCAGGATGGAGCTGGCGGGGCAGGATGGAGCAAGCAGGGCAGGATGGAGCAAGCAGGGCAGGATGGAGCAAGCGGGCAGGATGGAGCAAGCGGGGCAGGATGGAGCAAGCGGGGACAGGATGGTGGAGGGGGGGGGGCCAGGATGGAGGGTGGCAGGATGGTGGCGAGCAGGTCAGGATGGAGCGAGCGGGGCAGGATGGAGCTGGTAGCGGGGGGGCCAGGACGGAGCTGGTGTGGGGGGTGGGGCCAGGATGGAGCTGGTGGGGGGGGGGGGGCCAGGATGGAGCTGGTGGGGGGGGGGCGCCAGGATGGAGCTGGTGGGGGGGGGGGCCAGGATGGAGCTGGTGGGGGGGGGGGGCCAGGATGGAGCTGGTGGGGGGGGGGGGGTCAGGATGGAGCAAGAGCAGGCAGGATGGAGCAAGCGGGGCAGGATGGAGCAAGCGGGGCAGGATGGAGCAAGCGGGGCAGGATGGTGGCGGGGGGGGGGCCCAGGATGGAGGGTGGCAGGATGGTGGCGAGCAGGTCAGGATGGAGCGAGCGGGGCAGGATGGAGCTGGTAGCGGGGGGCCAGGATGGAGCTGGTGTGGGGGGTGGGGCAGGATGGAGCGGCGTGGGGGGCAGGATGGAGCCGGCGGGGGGGGGGGGGGGGCAGGATGGAGCCGGCGGGGGGGGGGGGGGATGGAGCGCGCGGGGGGGGGGCAGGATTGATAGAGGCGCTCCTCCTGCCCCCCTCCGCTGCTCCTGTCCCTCTTCCGCTCCCCACGGCACCCCTGCCCCCCTCCTCCACGGTGATGAAAATAAAAAAAATCCCATAGGGATACTTACCCGTCAGCCGACTCACTTCACTTCTGTCTTGTAGCTCCCAGGACAGGACCTGTTGTTGCCTGGGAAACCGATCAGCTGATGGAGCTGGCGGGGCAGGATGGAGCAAGCAGAGCAGGATGGAGCAAGCGGGGCAGGATGGAGCTGGTAGCGGGGGGCCAGGATGGAGCTGGTGTGGGGGGTGGGGCCAGGATGGAGGGTGGCAGGATGGTGGCGAGCAGGTCAGGATGGAGCGAGCGGGGCAGGATGGAGCTGGTAGCGGGGGGCCAGGATGGAGCTGGTGTGGGGGGTGGGGCCAGGATGGGGGGGCGCCAGGATGGAGCTGGTGGGGGGGGCCAGGATGGAGCTGGTGTGGGGGGCCAGGATGGAGCTGGTGTGGGGGGGTGGGGCCAGGATGGGGGGGCGCCAGGATGGAGCTGGTGGGGGAGGCCAGGATGGAGCTGGTGTGGGGGGGGGGGCAGGATGGAGCTGGTGTGGGGGGGGCAGGATGGAGCCGGCGGGGGGGGGGGGGGGGGGATGGAGCCGGCGGGGGGGGGGGGGCAGGATGGAGCCGGCGGGGGGGGGGGGGGCAGGATGGAGCCGGCGGGGGGGGGGGGCAGGATGGAGCCGGCGGGGGGGGGGGGGGGCAGGATGGAGCCGGGGGGGGGGGGGGAGAAGCAGGATGGAGCCGGCGGGGGGGGGGGGAGGACGGCAGGGATGGAGCCGGCGGGGGGGAAGCAGGATGGAGCCGGCGGGGGGGAAGCAGGATGGAGCGGCGGGCGGGGGGGAAGCAGGATGGAGCCGGCGGGGGGGAAGCAGGATGGAGCCGGCGGGGGGGGGAAGCAGGATGGAGCCGGCGGGGGGGGGAAGCAGGATGGAGCCGGCGGGGGGGGAAGCAGGATGGAGCGGCGGGGGGGGAGCGGAGGGGGGAGCAGGATGGAGCCGGCGGGGGGGGGAGCAGGATGGAGCCGGCGGGGGGGGGAATGGATGGAGCGGCGGGGGGGGGGGACAGGATGGAGCCGGCGGGGGGGGGGGGACAGGATGGAGCGGCGGGGGGGACAGGATGGAGGGGGGGGGGGGGGGACAGGATGGAGCCGGCGGGGGGGGGGGGGGGACAGGATGGAGCCGGCGGGGGGGGGGGGGGGGACAGGATGGAGCCGGCGGGGGGGGGGGGGACAGGATGGAGCGGCGGGGGGGGGGGGGGACAGGATGGAGCCGGCGGGGGGGGGGGGGACAGGATGGAG
The DNA here is from genome assembly GCA_033576535.1 of Allobates femoralis. Classification (NCBI taxonomy): domain Eukaryota; kingdom Metazoa; phylum Chordata; class Amphibia; order Anura; family Aromobatidae; genus Allobates; species Allobates femoralis. The sequence goes on from JARQOC010000001.1 coordinate 414,088,812, forward strand.
CCAGGTCGGGGGGGGGGGGGGGGACAGGATGGAGCCGGCGGGGGGGGGGGACAGGATGGAGCTGGTGTGGGGGGTGGGGCCAGGATGGAGCTGGTGTGGGGGCAGGATGGGAAGCCGGTGGGTGGGGGGGGGGCAGGATGGAGCCGGCGGGGGGGGGGGGGGGGATGATGGAGCTGATGGGGGGGGGGGTGGATGGAGCCGTCGGGGGGGCAGGATGGAGCCGGCGGGGGGGGCAGGATGGATAGAGGCGCTCCTCCTGCCCCCTCCGCTCCCACGGCACCCCCTGCCCCCCTCCTCCACGGTGATGAAAATAAAAAAAAATCCATAGGGATACCTACCCGTCAGCCGACTCACTTCACTTCTGTCTTGTAGCTCCCAGGACAGGACTGTTGTTGCCTGGGAAACCGATTAGCTGATGGAGCTGGTGGGGCAGGATGGAGCTGGCGGGGCAGGATGGAGCAAGCAGAGCAGGATGGAGCAAGCGGGGCAGGATGGAGCAAGCGGGGCAGGATGGTGGCGGGGGGGGGGGGCCAGGATGGTGGCGGGGGGGGGGGGGCCAGGATGGAGGGTGGCAGGATGGTGGCGAGCAGGTCAGGATGGAGCGAGCGGGGCAGGATGGAGCTGGTAGCGGGGGGCCAGGATGGAGCTGGTGTGGGGGCGCCAGGATGGAGCTGGTGGGGGGGGCCAGGATGGAGCTGGTGTGGGGGGCCAGGATGGAGCTGGTGTGGGGGGTGGGGCCAGGATGGGGGGCGCCAGGATGGAGCTGGTGGGGGGGGCCAGGATGGAGCTGGTGTGTGGGGGGGGGGGGGGGGGTCAGGATGGAGCTGGTGTGGGGGGGGGCAGGATGGAGCCGGCGGGGGGGGGGCAGGATGGAGCCGGCGGGGGGGGGGGGGGCAGGATGGAGCCGGCGGGGGGGGGGGAAGCAGGATGGAGCCGGCGGGGGGGGGGAAGCAGGATGGAGCCGGCGGGGGGGGAAGCAGGATGGAGCCGGCGGGGGGGGGAAGCAGGATGGAGCCGGCGGGGGGGGGAAGCAGGATGGAGCCGGCGGGGGGGGGGGGGCAGGATGGAGGAGGCGGGAAGGGGCAGGATGGAGGAGGCGGGAAGGGGCAGGATGGAGGAGGCGGGAAGGGGCAGGATGGAGGAGGCGGGGGGGGGGGACAGGATGGAGCCGCGGGGGGGAGGCAGGATGGAGCTGGTGGGGGGGGGGGCAGGATGGAGCTGGTGGGGTAGGGCAGGATGGAGCTGGTGGGGGGGGCAGGATGGAGCTGGTGGGGGGGGGCAGGATGGAGCCGGCGGGGCGGCAGGATGGAGCTGGTGGGGGGGAGGGGCGGCAGGATGGAGCTGGTGCGGAGGGGGCAGGAAGAGTGGGGGGGCTATGAGGAGAGCCGCCGCTGCAGCCCCTGTCGTCCAGGCCGTGTATCCCGGCAGCCGGGCTGCAAATAGGCGCGAAATTCGAACTTTGAATTCTCGCGCCTATTTGCATAGTCTGCGCTCATTGGCGCCTGCCTCCGCGTGGCCTGTGTCTAGTGCGCGATTTCAGCGAAAGACGCAAAAAATGCTTAGACAATTATATAGTAGATCACTCTGACCCACAAAGCCCTCCGCAGTTCTGTACCACCCTACATCTCCTCCCTAATCTCTATCGCCCTACATGTGCCCTCCGTTCCGCAAGTGACCTAAGACTCTACAATCCTAACCTCCCACTCCCGTCTCTAGGACTTCTCACGAACTGCACCAATTCTCTGGAACAGATTACCAAGAACAATTCAATTATAGCTTTAAGTGAGCATTAAAAACACATCTCTTTAGACTGGCCTACCACTTCACCTCATCTATGCAAGTATTCCCATTCTGTCCTTCTCCAAATCTGGCCTTTTGTATCATCTTTCTACACCCCCATGCATTTTATAGCACTTTATCTGTATTTGTAAAGATCCTGGCTGGTGAACGGTTCAAGATGCATTATGTGAATACCCTATCTACTCTATAATTGCCGTAGGCATTTTCGTGTCGGACGCCGAAAACGCCGTGGCTTTGTCACTATGTGAAGTCACCACGCGCGAGCAATGGCCGCGAAGCGGCCATTGCGAGTCGCTGGCCGAAAATAGAACCAGAGGCTCGGCCACAAAGTTAGCGATTTACCGCTGAGGTAGCGCGAGCAATGGGCGCGAGGCCATTGCGAGTCGCTACCTCAGCCGCCGCACCTGCCGCAAGTCCCCCTATACTTTGTATGGGGATCCATTGCGAGTCGCTGTGTAGCGCGAGCAATGGCCGCGAGGCCATTGCGAGTCTCTACCTCAGCCGCCGCACCTGCCGCAAGTCTCCCTATACTTTCTATGGGGATTACCGCAACCGCGCCGCAAGTGTAATGGTTATGCGGCGAACGCGGCAGATGCGGTTACACTTGCGGCGCGGTTGCGGTAATCCCCATAGAAAGTATAGGGGGACTTGCGGCAGGTGCGGCAAGTGCGGTTTTGCACTTGCGGCAAGTGCGGTCGCGAAAAAAAAACGCAGTCAGCCGCGGTTTTTTTCGCAGCCGCACCTGCCGCAAGTGCAAAACCGCATTTGCCGCACCTGCCGCAAGTCCCCCTATACTTTCTATGGGGATTACCGCAACCGCGCCGCAAGTGTAACGCTTATGCGGCAAACGCGGCAGATGCGGTTACACTTGCGGCGCGGTTGCGGTAATCTCCATAGAAAGTATAGGGGGACTTGCGACAACCGCACCTAAAAAATTTTTTAAATATTCTACAGCTCACAGCTATAAAATAAAAATGCTAATAATAATGATATTAATGCTATTAATACTGCTATTAATGCTACTAATAATGCTATTAATGGTAATATTAATGCTATTAATGCTATTACTGCTAATAATAATTCTATAAATTCTACTAATTATGCTATTAATGCTAATATTAATGCTAATAATGCTAATAATAATGCTATTAATGATATCATTAATACTATTAAGGGTAATAATCATGTTATTAATGCTATTATTAATGCCAATACTGCTATTAATAATGCTATTAGTGCTAATAATAATGCTATTAATGCTAATAATTATGCTATTAATGCTAATATTAATGCTAATAATGCTAATAATAATGCTAATAATGCTATTATTAATGCAATTAAGGCTAATAATCATGCTATTTATGCTATTATTAATTATATTAATGTTATTAATGCTAATATTAATGCTATTAATTCTATTATTGCTATTAATGCTATTAATAATGCTATTAATGCTAATATTAATGCTATTAATGCTAATATTAATGCTAATAATGCTAATAATAATGATATTATTGATATTAATACTATTAAGGGTAATAATCATGCTATTAATGCTATTAATAATGCTAATACTGCTATTAATAATGCTATTAGTGCTAATAATAATGCTATTAATGGTATTAATGCTAATAATGCTAATAATAATGCTAATAATGCTATTATTAATGCTATTAAGGCTAATAATCATGCTATTTATGCTATTAATAATGCTATTAATGTTATTAATGCTAATATTAATGCTATTAATTATATTATTAATGCTATTAATGCTATTAATAATGCTATTAATGCTAATAATAATGCTATTAATGCTAATAATAATGCTATTACTGCTAATAATAATGTTATTAATGCTAATATTAATGCTAATAATGCTAATAATAATGCTATTAATGATATTATTAATACTATTAAGGGTAATAATCATGCTATTAATAATGCTATTAATGCTATTATTAATGCTATTAGTGCTAATAATAATGCTATTAATGCTAATAATTATGCTATTAATGGTAATATTAATGCTAATAATAATCCTAATAATGCTATTAATAATGCTATTAATGTTATTAATGCTAATATTAATGCTATTAAATATATTATTAATGCTATTAATGCTAATAATAATGCTATTACTGCTAATAATAATGCTATTAATGCTAATAATAATCCTAATAATGCTATTAATAATGCTATTAAGGCTAATTAATCATGCTATTTATGCTATTCAAAATGCTATTAATGCTAATAATATTGCTATTAATGCTCTTTATGCTAATACTAATGCTATTAATGCTATTAATAATGCTATTAATGCTATTAATAATGTTATTAATGCTATGAATGCTAATATTAATGCTATTAATGCTATTAAGGCTAATAATCATGCTATTAATAATGCTATTAATGCTATTTTTAATTCTATTAATGCTAATAATGCGATTACTCCTCATAATAATGCTATTAACGCTATTATTAATGCTATGTATGGTAATAATGCTATTAATACTAATAATAATACTATTAGTACTATTATTGCTATTAATAATGCTATTAATGCTAATAATAATGCTGTTAATGCTAATAATTATGCTATTAATGGTAATAATAATGCTATTAATGCAAATAATATTGCTATTAATGCTATTATTTATGCTATTAATGCTATCATTTATGCTATTAATGCTATTATTAATGCTATTAATGCACATACTAATGCTATTAATGCTATTGGTAATGCTATTACTCCTATTAATACTGCTATTAATGCTATTAATACTGCTATTAATGCTATTAATACTGTTATTAATGCTCATAATACTGCTAATAATGCTATTAATACTGCTATTACTGCTAATAATAATGCTATTGCTAATATTATTGCTATTGATGATGCAATTATTATTTAAAAATCTTTAAAAAAACAATAAACATATTCTAGACACCCGATGCATTTGCATCGGGCTCACAGCTAGTTTATTATAATGATAGCTGGACCATATATGACAACATTTGTTACTATTACCTTTTGTGTCTCCCTCATTTCCTCATAGGTTGTAAACTTGTGAACAGGGACCTCATTCCTAATGGGCTCAGTGACTATTCATTTATTGTCTCATATGGTCTGTATTGTATTGTATTTTATTATATATTATTGTGTCGTATACCCTCTGAATTGTAAAGTGCTGCGGAATATGTTGGCGTGATATAAATAAAAATTATTATTATTCCTTGAGCACCAGATCCGAGTGCCTCAGGCTATATTATTATACAGCTATGCTACTTGAGTTTTGGGTGGCTGTATAACTTTGAAAATTGGAGGAAAGTTGGAATTCTCATGTCAGGCAATTACACAGTAATGATTTATTCAAACCCTTCATATGTTTGCAATCTGCAAGGAATGTTCTGCTTACCAGATAGTTGACTTTTCCAATTCTTTCACATGTCTACAGAGCTCAACATAGTGTTACAGATATGAAAATTCAGAGGGACATTGTATTGGATACAACAGTGCCAGCAAAAAAAAAAAAAAAAAAAAAAGATCAAAAACTGTCTAATAGCAATCAAAGCTCAGCATTAACTTCACACAGTACACTGGTAAAATTAAATCTGCACTCTGGTTGTTATGGGAAACAGCCAGTTTTGCTATTAGATACGTTTTTTTTTTTGTCTCTCCCAATGTGTTGGAAGAAGCTTAACATGTAAGAGCAATCCCGTGCCTTGAGTCTGCTAGAGAAGGGGGATTCGGTGATTACTGTAGCTAAAGATCTGGGCCTATTGAGAGAGCCAATTTATCAAAGTAAGTTGTAGGCCGAGCCATTGCCTCCTGGGAAGGTACTGAGGAAGTTGGGCTCTATGAATAAGATTTCCCTAAGGAATGATAAGTAGGGATGAGCGAGCATGCTCGGCGCTACTCGTTACTCGCACGAGTGTCCCTGTACTCTGGGTTCTCGGCGAGCACCGAGTACCGCCGAGATGCTCTGACTCCTCGCTAATAATTAGTAATCTGACACAAATACACAGCTCCCTTCAGTGCACACAGTGAGCTGGCACCTCAGAGAGAGCAGATTGATTGTTAGGATCCCTCTGGGGGGCACAGCAAGGTGTTGTATGCTGCGACAATTTGAAGAAGCCCCCCTCCCGCCCTTTCCCAGAAACACTCGTTTTATAACCGGAAGTCTGTGGGCGGAGTGTGTCACTAATTGACTTACATTGGGCTCGGTGCTCTGGCCGAGTACACGAGTATCTTGGGATGCTCGGCCAGAGCATCGAGCACCCGAGCATTTTAGGGCTCGCTCATCTCTAATGATAAGCTTTAGAAGCAGGCCAGTACCTGTGAGGATGTAGTCTGAGGGCGGGGTTAGCGCGCTATGCTTGCAGTCTCGACCCACAGATGAAAAGGACCAATAGCGCAAGAAGTGATGCATGTGCCCCCAGCAATGTATGTGCCCTCAACCTCCGCAGTGATAAATAGGCAACTGCCATCCCTAATGCTGCGCTTGCCCAGACCTCCCCAGTGCCGCTATACGCCGCCAGGCTTCCCCAGTGCTGAAGATTCCCTCACTGTCCTCAGTGCTGTTTATGCCCCAGCCATGCCAGGGCTGCAGTGCTGTATATGCCCCACTGATGTACTGCATCTCATTAAATTAGAATATCATCAAAAAGATAATTATTTTCAGTAATTGAATACAAAAAGTGAAACACATAATATAGAGTCATTACAAACAGACTGACCTATTTCAATTGTTTATTTATGTTAATGTTGATTATATTATTATTATTATTATTGCTTACAGCCAATGAAAACCCAAAACTTACTATCTCAGAAAATTAGAACAATTAACACAAAACACCTGCAAAGGCTTAATATAAGTTTAAAATGGTCCCTTAGGCTGGTTCAATAGACTACACAATCATGGAGAAGACTTTTGACCCAACAGATGTCCAGAAGGCAGTCATTAACACACTCCACAAGGATGGTAAGCAACAAAAGGTCACTGCTAAGGAAGCTGGTTGTTCACAGTGTTGTATCCAAGCATATTAATGGAAAGTGGAGTTAAAGGAAAAAGTGTGGTAGAAAAAGGTGCACAAGCAACCAGGATAACCGCAGCCTTGAAAGGATTGTTAAGAAAAGGCCATTCAAAAATATGGAGGAGATTTACAAGGAGTGGACTGCTGCTGGAGTCAGTGCTTCAGGAGCCACCACATCCAGGACATGGGCTACAACTGTTGCATTCCTTGTGTTATGCCAGTCCTGACAACTCAAAACATATCTTACCTGAACCAAGGAGAAAAAGAACTTTCTGTGATCCAAGGTGTTGTTTTCAGATGAAAGTAAATTTTGCATTTCATTTGGAAATCAAGGTTCCAGAGTCTGGGGTAAGGGCCCCTTTACATGCTAGGACTTTCCAGCGATCCCACAAGTGATCCAACCTGGCCAGGATCGCTGGAAAGTCTCTATGCAGTCGCTGGTGAGCTGTCAAACAGGCATACTCACCAATGACCAGGGACATCGTGGAAAGAACAAACTATTCTTTCCAAGATGTCGAGCTGCCGCTCCTGTCTTCTGACAGACTGCGGTAAGTGGGAGCAGGCTAGTAACCATGATAAACAACGGTTATACCTTGGTTACCAGCCTTCTCCGCTTCCAGGCTAGTATCTAAGGTACACAGCGGGTATCTAAGCACATCGCTGTACCTAGTTACCCGCTGTGTACCTTGGATACCAGCCTGGAAGCGGAGAAGACTGGTAACCAAGGTATACATCGGGTAACTAGGCGCTGCATGCTGCCTAGATACCCATTGTTTATCATGGTTACCAGCCTGGGAAGGTCGCTGATCGTTGGTCTTTCACTGTCACGCAGCGATGCGTGCTGACCAGAGCGAGACTAAGGACCAAAAAATGGTCCTGAACGACGTGCAGCGATCAGCGACCTCACAGCAGGTGCAAGGACGCTGGGGCATGTCACACATTGCAACATCGCTGGAGAGGTCGCTGTTACGTCACAAAACCTGTGACATTTCGGTGACAATTGTTAGCGAGAGGGGGGCGAGGACGACTGCGTGCCAGCACAGGGAGGAGGGGGGGGAGGGGAACGACTGCGTGCCAGCATAGGGAGGAGGGGGATGACGACGACTGTGTGCCAGCACAGGGAGGAGGGGGATGACGACAACTGTGTGACAGCACAGGGAGGAGGGGGGGGGACGACGACTGTGTGCCAGCACAGGGAGGAGGGGGATGACGACGACGACGACGACTGTGTGCCAGCACAGTGAAGGGGGGGGGGGGTTGGATTGGGGGATGACTGTGTGCCAGCACAGGGAGGAAGGCAGGTGGGAACTGGGAACAGGGAAGAGGGGGACGACTGGATGACTGTGTGTCATCACAGGGAAGAGGGGGACGACGACTGTGTGCCAGCACAGGAGGGGCGTCAGCATCCGGCGTACCCGGGCAAGTGCCGGGGCCTGAGCAGCTGGGGGGGCCCACTGGCCAGGGGCCCATCAGGGGAGGCAACCCTGACAAGAAGGGGCCCAGCAGCCAGGACACTCAGGCAGCTGAGTGCTCCCGCAGCGCTGCCAGCGCACATGGCTAATTTGAATGTGATTCAAATTAGCCATGTGCTGGCTCCCATCTGAGCTCCCTCCTCAGCCAACTGCAGAGAGTGATGGAGTGCTATGGAGGCTACTGCTGGGACACAGGCTGCTACTGGGTCATGGAGGCTATTAGAACAAATAGGGGAAACACAGAAAACCCATCTTTTTAACATATTAGGAACTCTCCAGACTATATATACTTTAGAAATTAGTTCTTTATTCTAATTCAAATATGTGTCTTATACCCAGTAGTTTTAGAGAAAACCTGGAGATCCTACAAGTAATTTTGCTCCAAAAAATACTTTATTGAGAAACACACAGGTAACAAATAAAAAACCACAAGGTCATGACAACAGGATCACAGAGAAAGGAACGGGGTTCTGAGCCATATTCCTGCTAGATCCTTAATCCGGTCTCCATAATGGGTAAGCACCTTGTTCCCTGAACTTCTGAGCTTGTTGCTTTTTTTTTTTGTAGTGATTGGGCTGCACTGCAGGTTAGGGTCACAGGTGTAATATACACCACCCTCTACCGCAGATGGTTTTCGCCTTTCCTTCCCTTTTCAACTGCTCAGTTATGTGGTATTATCTCATCCATTATGTTGTATGTAACCGGTTTGATCTTAAGCTGAGGTTTTGGCTCTAGGTTTCTTCCTCCACTCGTCTTATTGAATCGTTCCTTTCTCTGTGATCCTGTTGTCATGACCTTGTGGTTTTTTTAATTGTTACCTGTGTGCTTCTCAATAAAGTGTTTTTTGGAGCAAAATTACTTGTGGGATCTCCAGGTTTTCTCTAAAACTACTGGGTATAAGACACATATTTGAATTAGAATAAAGAACTCATTTCTGAGGTATATATTGGGTCATGGAGGCTGTGCTATGGAGCTGCTGCTGAGGTATATGGAGGCTGTGTTATGGAGGCTGCTGCTGGGGTATGTGGAGGCTGTGCTATGGAGGCTACTGCTGGGACAGAGGCTGCTGCTGGGTTATGGAGGCTGCTGCTGGGCCATAGAGGCTTCTGGTTTATGGAGGATGTGCTATGGAGGCTGCTGGGCTATGGAGGCTGCTGTTGGGCCATAGAGGTTGCTGCTGGGTTATGGAGGCTGGGCTATGGAGGCTGCTGCTGGACTATATGGAGGCTGTGCTGGCCTATGGTGGCTGTGCTATGCTATTTCTTTTTAGGTTGTGCTGTATATGAAGTTTGGAGGCTGTTCTGGGCTATATATATTATTTGGAGGCTGAGCTGGGCTTTATATATTATTTGCAGGCTGAGCTGTATATATAATATGGAGGCTGTGCTGGGCATGTTATTTGGAGGCTATAATGTACATATAAAATGGAGGCTGTGATGTATATATAATATTGAAGCTCTGCTTTTCTGTGTATATTTTGAGGCTGTGCTTTGCTGTATATATTATTTGGAGGCTGTGGTGTGCTGTATATATAATATGGAGACTGCTGCTGTGCTGTATATAGTATTTGGAGGCTGTGCTGTATATATAATATGGAGGCTGTGCTTGGCTATATTTATTATTTGGATGCTGTGCATTGGGCTGTATATATTGGAGGCTGTTGCTGGACTGGCACAGCATCCAAATATATACAGCCCAACACAGCCTCCAAATAATATATTTAGCCCAGTAGCAGCCTCTATACTATTTATACAGTTCTGCAGTATCCATATTATATATGCAGCCCTCCACAGCCTCAATATTATATATAGAGTCCACCCAGGTGCCTCTATATTATATATACACAGCCCGCAGTGTCTATATTATATTCATGAATCATGGTATGTGTTAAAGAGGCCCACTGAGATTGTTTTGCCCGGGGCGCACAAAAACCTGGAACCGGCCCTGGTGCCAGCACAGGGGGAGGGGGGGGGGGACGACGACAGTGTGTGCCAGCACAAGGGGGGAAGGGGGCTATGTGTGCCAGCTCAGGAAGGGGGATAGTATATATAAATATATATATTACACACACACAAGCATGGGGGGCATATATAGGATTCGGAATACGGACACACATTATAAGAATGACCCCATGGAACATTAAACATTTTTTTCCTCTCTTCCTTCACCAAATTTGGGGGTGCATCTTATAAAGCAAAAAAATACAGTAGATCACAGTAGGGACTTTATAATATATGCATTTAACCTTATGTATTGAATTACTGAAATAAATGATCTTTTTGAGGATTGTGTAATTTATGCAAATGCACTTGTATATTACCTCAATGTCGTGTGTGTGTCATATATACCGTATATGGGTCATTCCATGTCAAGTGATCCACGTCTTCAGATTTTTTTAATTTTCTTTCTATATGAACTACAACTTTAGTTAATTACAAAAAAAAAAGTTTTAAAGTTTTTTCTTCATCGGTTAATATTTTATTTTAAGATATGATCCCATCGCGATCCCAACTTGAAATTTGGTACAGATGTGGCTAAGAGCACAGCAGACACATGGGCAGTTTTTTAAATATTTAAATTATGCCGATTTTTTGGGAAATGCATTTTATAATTTTGCTTTTGCGTTCGCATGGGTAAAATATTAACAAAGATCCTCTTGTGACACATCTGGTGAAAGCATGGGCAGTTCTGAGTAGAATGGTGTTTATTTTGTTTCTCTATCTTCTTTCTAGCCCGAGATATGATAGAAAATGTAAAGCCATACCAGGCCAAGATTCGCGCTTTTTTAAAACTTTAAAATTCTGTAAAAAATTAACTGATAAAGAAAAAAATTCAAAACTTTTTTTTTTGTAATTAACTAAAGTTGTTCTTCATTTAGAAAAAAAAATTAAAAAAAATCTAAATACATCAGGTAAAAAAAATATTTATATTTAGATCACTTGATATGGAATGACCCATTGACACTATTAATAGTAAAATATTTTAAAATATGATCCCATCGCAGCAAATACGACAGACATAAGGAGAGATCAAGGGCGTTTTTCTTCAAGAAAGCCAATAGTTGTGGATGACCCCTAGCTAGGCTATTACATCCTCGGGAGGGCCCTGTGTATATCCCCTCCATAAAGACGCCAAATGGCAAGATGGTTCACTGTCTGGTCCCTTCTTTGTCAGGAACGGAACGAGACAAGGTTGCCCACTCTGTCCCTTGCTTTATGTCATCGTCATGGAGCACGTGGCGAAAGCCATTAGGGATAATGGAGGCATCCACGGGATTTCAGTGAGTGACATAAGACGGCTTTGTTTGCTGACGACGTTCTTTTGTACGTCACTCGCCCTTCGGAGACCTACCCCGCCTTGTTGCAAGAATTTAACAGGTTTGGGGACCTTAGCAATTTTAAGGTGAATTACTCCAAATCCGAGGTGTTGAACGTCTCCTTCTCTGCCTCTGAGGTGTCCTCCCTTTCTAAGGGGTTCTCCTTCCGTTGGAGACCAGGTCACATATCATACCTGGGTATCAATTTGCCTGCTGATGTGCGTGATGCCTTCCACTTGAACCATAAGGCTCTCTTGGACCGTGTGGGTGCCTTGTTGAAATCTTATAGACCCTTGAGGATATCTTGGCTGGGGAGAATCCATGTTGTGACGATGGATATTCTTCTGAGATTTTTATATGTATTCCAGGCGGTGCCTAATTAGCCATGTGGGGCGTACTTTCACACCATTTGCAAATTGATCTCTAAATTCTCTGGAACGGTGTGACACCGCGTGTGGGCTTCGGGGTTCTGTCTTCCCTGAAGGAAACGGGAGGAGTTGGATTACAGGATTTGCGACGTTATTGCTTAGCTGCCATTCTTGTGCTACTGCTTGACTGGCACTTCAAGGCAGACATGAAACAGTGGATTCAGATTGAACAGTGCGGTAGTTCAATTCCTCTATGCCATCTAAAGTGGATTCCAATGGAGGCCCTTGCTCCTTCCTGCCAATTAGCTTATCTGACTGCTGAGAGCATGGCGAGTGGCATAGAGAGACTCGAACGGGAAAACAGTGGCCAGCTCCCTGATCCCAATCTTTCACAATCCGGCTTTCCCCCCGGGTATGACCTATCAATCTTTTCTCCTATGGCGAGCAGAAGATGATACCCGTGTGGGCCAGATTCTTTGCCATGGTGAGCTCCCTTCGTTTGCTGAATTGCAGGCGTCTTCCCAGCCGCGAGGCTGAAGTGGTGGGAGTATCTCCAACTCCGTTCTTTTGTGCGCTCTCTACCCCTCCGACGAGACCCGGAGGCCACATCATCTCCCCTTGAGACGATATTTGATACCAACCAGAGGCCTACTAGGGGTATCTCGGTCATATATTCCATCCTCTCTAGAGCAGCTGTGACAGGAGCCCATGGTTATCAATGGGCATAGTAGGCCGACTTGGGGAAGGTGTTGGATGCTCAGGACTGGGAGAAGTGTTTTATGATGTCTCGAAAAACCTCAGGATCTTGTGAGACGCTAGAAAAGTGTTACAAGATATGCCTTAGATGGTATCTCACTCCAGATAGGCTGCATCGGTTTTCTCCTGCCACCTCCCCCCTCTGCTGGAGATGCGGTCTCGAAGTTGGCACAATGATTCATATCTGGTGGAGTTGCCCCTGATCGGTAACTTTTGGACGAAGGTATTCCGTAATTAATTACAACCTTGTTACAGGTGGGCATGTGGAGGGTTCCCCGAGGTGGCCCTGCTCTCCCTGCTCCCTGGGCTCATGGAAAAGACAGAGGAACGATATCCTCCGGTTCTGCCTTTGTGCAGCACGCAATGTGATCCCCCGACATTAGTGGGAGCAGATACCTCCTATTTTGGAGTGGTACTCTGGTGACCTCTTCACCTGAGTGGTGGAACACCTGTGCCATTCTTTATCTGTTGCTACCCTTTATTCAACATTCAATAACACCTCATACATCTTTGTCTATTCTTGTTTTCCCTTTCTCCTCTTATGATTCACTCTTAGTTCCTCCCCCCCATACTATTTCTTCCCACTTCTTGTCCCCTCTTCTAGTTATCTTGAATGTTCACTCTGTTACCCCCCCTTCTTTCCCCCTGTTGGACTGACTCTGGTCATAAATTAGCTGTGTATGACCCCATATATACCGGTAAGTTCTTTTTATTCTGTTTCTTTTGCCAAGAGATGGAGCCAAATCTTTGGTTCCTTTGTTGGAGGAGAAGACTCCTCTCCACATACCCAGGAGAGATTTTTCGAGACCACAATTATTTGGACTTGAACTGTTAGACTTGTGGACCTTCGATTTGATTTATATTACTCTCTTCTGGAATCATATTGATCTGCATGTTTAATTGTATTGTAATGTACACCCTTTAATTGACAAACTTTAAATAAAAATATATTTACAAAAAAAAATAAATATATGATCCCATCGTGATCCCAACTTGAAATTTGGTACAGATGTGGCTAAGAGCATAGCACACACGTGCAGTTTTTGAAATGTTTAAATTATGCCGATTTTTCGGAAATGCGTTTTAAAATTTTGCATTTGCTTTCGCATGGGTAAAATATTAATAAAGATCCTCTTGTGACATATCTGGTGAAAGCCTGTACAGTTCTGAGTAGAATGGTGTTTATTTTGTCTCTCTATCTTACTTCTAGCCTGAGTTATGAGGAGAAATGTAAAGGCAGGCAACACCGAAACTCACTTTTTTCGAACGTTGAAAATAATTTTGAAAAAAAAAAAAAATTTTTTTTTTAATATTTTCTCTTCACATTTTGCATTGTCTGACATGCTATAATCAAATAACAAAATCTCAAAAGAATTAGAAGTATAGAGGTAATAATCACTGCTTCACTTGACATGGAATGGCCCATATATATATATATATATATATATATATATATATATATATATATATATATATATATATATATATATATAATATATACACACACACACACACACACACATATATACACATAATATATATATATATATATATACACATAATATATATATATATATATACACATAATTATATATATATATATATATATATATACAATATATATATATATATACACAATATATATACATACTATAATATATATATATATATATACAATCATATATATATATACACACACATACATATATATATATATATACACACATACTATATATTATACACACACACATACACACAACATACATACATACATATACACAGAGCTTAACAGCAATTACTTGCTAAGTCAATATTTGCCTAGAAAATGAACTTTAACCCCCAAAACACATTTCATCATCATTGCAGTCCTGCCTTAAAAGGAGCAGCTAACATCGTTTTAGTGATTTTTCCATTAACACAGGTGTGGGTGTTGATGAGGACAGGGCTGGCGAACAATCAGTCATGATTAAGTAAGAATGACACCACTGGACACATTAAAAGGAGGCTAGTGCTTGGTATCATTGTTTCTCTTCAGTTAACCATGGTTATCTCTAAAGAAACACGTGCAGCCATCATTGCACTGCACAAAATTGCCTAACAGGGAAGAGTATCGCAGCTAGAAAGATTGCACCTCAGTCAACAATCTATCGCATCATCAAGAACTTCAAGGAGAGAGCTTCCATTGTTGTCAAAAAGGCTCCAGGGCGCCCAAGAAAGACCAGCAAGCGCCAGGACCGTATCTTAAAACTGTTTCAGCTGGGGGATCGGACTACCAGCAGTGCCGAGCTTGCTCAGGAATGGCAGCAGGCTGGTGTGAGTGCTTCTGCACGCACTGTGAGGCGGAGACTCTTTGAGCAA